>JABXJD010000313.1:540000-696261 GCA_013375575.1 Percina caprodes
CGGGGAACAAGGGTTACATACGTAACCCGAGACGTTCCCCTTTGAGGGGAACTCAAACTGCGTCGGTTACAACACTATGCCTAAAGGCGTTCCCGTAGTGTCGTAACCGACGCAGTGTCTCGTTCCCCTATCTCGGGGAACAAGGGTTACATACGTAACCCGACACGTTCCTGCTGTCGTCATCTGCTATCTGGGAGCCGCTGCCTCGTCCTGGCCTGGAGCACGGTGACGCTGGGAAGAGAACCGGCGCCCCTGGACTGAGATAAACTGACAACATTGACGCTTTATTGTGACTATATTGTGACATTTATCTCATTTTACTTTGTATTACAAGAGCTGTAGAAAGATTTTTCGGCAGTCGTTTTCCTGTACTGATGCTGTGAGTACTGTAAACTGATTGTACTTGCAAGTTAACTTTATGATAACTTCAGTGGTTCCGGTCTATTCTTGATGATGAAATTATTCTAATACTATTGATTTACCATCAATTAATGATGGATTGAGTGAGTGTTACCACTTGATGCAAAAGTTGCAGCAGAAATATTCACCACAATGCAGGAAACTAAGTGGTTGGTGCTAAAAATGGCCTCGCAAGATGGGTGCAGTGCATTGTGCTTTTAAGCAAGCATTATTCAAAAGGAGGAAATTGTGCATTTGTCGGAGACTACTTTCAGCGGCTACAGTGTGTGTGTGTTCATGGTGATGAAGGAAAGTGTCACCCAGAGCGACAGTGTGGCTCCCTGAGCTCTACTACAAACACAGGCTGTGATACACAGCTTCTTTCTATTTAGTGAACATCTAGTCTGGAATATGTTCTTACAGCATTCAGTTTGCAAGTGGTGGGGCTCTAAATAAAAGGGTATTTTCTATCAAAGTTGTAATCAAATTGGATATTTCACATGAGACATTTCCAAAATAATCCTTTCGATCCTTCGGTGTTCTTCATCAAGGATCTGAAACCTCGCTCACTTTCAGTTCAAAGTATACTGAACAAAATTATACACTTTTGTTTTTGTCCCCATGTTTCATGAGCTGAACTCAAAGATCTAAGACTCTTTCTATGTACACAAAAGGCTTATTTCTCTCATATATTGTTTACAAATCTGTCTAAATGTGTGTTAGTGAGCACTTCTCCTTTGCCGAGATAATCCATCCACCTCAGATGTGGCATATCAAGATGCTGATTAGGCAGCATGGTTATTGCACAGGTGTGCCTTAGGCCACTCGAAAATATGCAGTTTTATTGTATGGGGGGGGGGTCCGAAAACCAGTCGATGTCTGGTGGTAGGATATCTAAGGTCCGTTCTATTCCCTGGAGCAGTGAACAGCGTTTGCATTGCATAAGAACCTTATGGGATGGGAATGATTGTTCCAGGTATTAGTCAAACCCTCAAGCGTAACTGGGGAAACTGAGTTATTGTTTGGAAAAACGTTGGATTTTGATTGCAAAACGTATAAAAATATGAATTAATGTTTAAAAATAATGTATATTTGGCATAATATGTATTTGGCAAGTGACCATGTTATAAGTGCCCTTCGAGGTGTCCGTTGTCAGGTATTAATGGACGACGGCGAGGCGTGAACCGGTTGCCTCCGCCAAAGTTCATCGTTCATCTAAACTTGAAATCTTTAGGTCTCAAAGTGCACATATTATGAAAAAGTCATTTTTTCTGGGATTTGGGGTGTTATTTTGTGTCTCTGGTGCTTCCGCACACATACAAACCCATCCATGGTGTTTTGAGTGAGATACGGTTTTGTGAATGAGTGTTTTTTGAAAATGAAACCATGTAAACCTATTCTGGTACAACCTCAAAATACAATTATAAACCTGAAAATGAGCATAAAATGGGCGCTTTAAGGTATAAAACCCTGTGGAATGATTCCTCTCCTTGTGATTTCTGAGCTTCATTCTGCTTAAGGTCCAAAGCAGTTTTCAAAGCAAAGTATTTTTTGTGTCTTAAAACTCTCTGTGAACACCGCATTGACGTTTGGTGTGAGGCGAGCGCTGTAGCTCAGCAGTCGGCCGTCATAAATCAGCTGGTCTGGTGTCAGCTGGGTTTGCCTCGGAGCTCTGCACAGACAGAAAGCAGAGACACGACAGTTATTGTTATGGAGGAGGGTTCAGCTTCTGAGTCTGAGTGATATCATCAGAACGCAAGAGCCAGGAAAACCAGTTTAATCATCTCCAATGATTTAATAAGAAAGTACACACGGATCAGTCTACCTTGTGTGGTACATCCGTGCTATGTTCCTGTCGACCCAGGAGCAGCCTTTCTGTGAGCTCAGCAGTCCGTGGACGGTCGGGGAGAACGCAGCGCGGGGGTTAACGATGATCTTGAAGTTGCTGTAATGGGTCTCTGGGATGATGGGTTCGTGGTACAGGTGGGCCAGGATGTTGACCCCGGACACATTCTGCCAGCCGGGGCAGCAGCCCCGCGGGGGCAGGGTTTGGTTGGTGGGAGGACGCAGGGTGACGTTGACGGAGAACACGTTATTCTCAAACATGTAACACCGGTCAGCGCCATATTTGTTTTCCAGCAGAGGCAACAGCTCCGACCAACTGGTAACAGGATGATGAAAAGAAAGAAATACACATGAAAATGGGTCAAAGTCATGCTTTATAACACACAACAGCACACTATGATAAAGGTGGGAGCGCATATGTTTAAAATGTTGCATTTGTAAACATTTGTAACTCTTACTTTAAAGGAGTACGCCACATTTGTTGAAATAGGGCATCCCTCAGTGCATGTATTGTTTTAGTCTGGTGCAACACCGCTAGTTAGCTTAGCGTAGTGAATGGAAACCTATGTTGCCGGTTAGCATGTTATGAGTAAAAGGGAGCCAATAAAACAACAACAACCTAATTACTTTTTGTGGCTTGCATATTCACAAATAGCACAAATAGCAATGCAGATTAAGACTAGACAATTTCCTAGGCAGATATTGATTTATGACAAACATGGGACTATATTGGGTGGAAGCACAGCCGAAGCGCTGCTTCATGGGTGCAGAGATCACGCAGCAACTTAAACCCCCAACTTCCGTCAACATACCCAGTGTGAATAGCTGGCTATTTTTCCTACAGTAGACAGTGAATGGCGATTGTGTGAGAGACAAAGAGGATGACTTCTCAAACAGTCAAGATCCAGAAGCATACCTCTACGAACCAGAGTTTTCAGAAGAAGAGCTGCGTGCTTTGGAAATAGAACGAGAGGAGGAGGAGGTTGCGATTGCTCAACAGCTCGAGGACGTGAGGCATCCTGCAGTCCTCAACCAATCAGCGTTTTTCAACTGGGAAATACGCTAAATGGACCCAATAAACTGCTGTCCACAGAGTAAGTGATTACTGTAAACATGACTCATGGTTATTTTACGGGATAAATCGACCCATATCAGACCTGTACTCACACAGAGTTGCTGCGCGGTATCTCTGCACCATATAGCAGTGCTTCGGCCGTGCTTCCACCCAATATAGTCAACAAAGTCAATATCTGCCTAGGAAATCGTCTAGTCTTAATCTGCATTGCTATTTGTACTCGTTGTGAATACGCAGGCCACAAGAAGTAATTAGGTTGTTGTTGTTGTTGTTTTTGGCTCACTTTTACTCACAACATGCTAACTGGCAACATAGGATTCCATTCACTATGCTAAGCTAACTAGCGGCGGCGTTGACGGTGCACCGGACTAAAACAATGCATGTACTGAGATAAAAAATGCGTTGGCCCACCTATCTACAGCTAGGGGGAGACCGTGATAATCCCTGTTTCAACAAATGGTGGTGTGTTCCTTTAAGTTCCCCTTTTAGACATTTTAAATTATGTAAAAATACTCAATATTTTGTTTAACTTGGTTTTCCCACATGAAAAGTAAAAATAAACTCTAAAACTCTTTTGCAAGACTTCTTGCGATACATTTGGTGCAAAACTTATTTGTACCTGTGGATTTAGTCTGTTAAGCTCTGAGCCAACAGGACGGGGGGGGGGGGACAGCAGGGTTTCTATCTCCAGATGAGGGACAACTCTGTCCGTCTTATTTATGTAGCATGGAAGCTTGGGGGAATAGCATGCTAGCGTTAGCTAACTAGCTGATTTAGCAAATTTTATGTTTACAAGTGCAAATTTTAACATACAAGTTCAGATTTTTTGTTCTCTCATCGTATTCTACAAGCTCTCACATTTTGCACCATATTTACCTTCATAGACAAGGAGTCACAACACAATCCAGCTGTTGGTTCTGTAATTTCCCATTTTATTGGGATCAATAAATATCTATCTATCTGTCTTGGTTTCTATTGGCCGCCGGGCTGGGGTGGGTGTGGCTAACCTGCGTCAAAAAAGTCACAAAGCAGCAAAGAAGTGGGAGACAGGGTTGCTGGGGAAACAGCTCAGTGAGTGATTGGCTGACAGTGGAGTCAGTTTGAAGAGGACCTGCTTCTATCTGTCGGGATGTACAGTACATCTTTCCTGCTGTTCGGACAATCCTGGGCCAGCTCGTTTTTGTTTGTTAGTGTAAAATGTCCAAACCAGTCAGAGATGTTAAACACAAGAATCTGAGGGAGAGCGGAGGAGGAATTGAGTCAATGAGCAAGGTAGGCCTGATCCTCAACTCCAGTTTTGCGGTCCAGTATTAGTTTTGACAGTTTTTTCAAATGCACCGGCAAAATCAAGCTCTGTAATCCCTAGCCGTAACAATAGTAATCACGTTTCCCACGGGTTTGTGGTTGTGACACAAGGTCAGACATTTTAGGGTACATAAACATGGAGGGGAATAATTAATTTGATACCAGGCATCATCTCCGAGGGCTAAAGGTTGATGTGTCTATTTTCTTAAACAAAGTGCTACCTGTTGACTGACTGGGGCAGTATCAGCTCGTCCATATCATGCAGGGCCACATATCTGGACTGGTACATGTATCTGTACACACAGTCGCAGAGAGCAGGAATCTGGCCGAGGTAGTGGATGTCACCTGGGCCGTGTTGGGGCAGCCAGCCCCGAGATACATTCACAAATCTGGAGATGGACCAGGGAATCACTTCTACGAAACCTGAGAAGGACACATTGGAAGAGACATGTTAGCAGCTGAGAGGTTTTAGTTTAGCATTCTGGGAAATTACTGGACTTTTGTAATTCTCAAGATTTCTATAGTCAGTGCCAGACTCCTCCAAACTGCCTTCCTACTGTACAATGCATTTAGAGAGAAAAATGCAGCATGTTATCAGCGTTACGTAACAGCTGTACAATTGTTCTGATACCAGTATCGGAAATACTTCCAGTACTGTCTAAAACGCTGGTATCGGTATCGGCATGTACGGAAGTCTAGGCACCGATTTGACACCACGTCATTTAAGACTGATTGATGGTTGTACGTTGGATCTCACAGAGCCTATGTCGCTGTGAGCTTTTCTACTTTTGCGCTAGTCTTTGCATCGTTCTAGTGTATCTCTTTAAGAGAATAGCAGAGCTGATGTGTGTGTATGCTGGGGAGTGTGTGCAAGAGCGAGTGAGAGAGTGACGGGGATTAGCTTCGCGAGTTAGCGAGTACCGACTCCGGCACCATGGACGAAGAAATAAAGTGTCTCCCCTGTGCTTTCTGACCACGGTGGGAAATCTGTAGCAGGAAAAGTTAACCCTCTCCTTGATTTCATGTTGTTTAGGAGAACCAGGAAATGAGTCAAGGGGAAATGCAACACTACTAAGCCACGGCCAAGTGGACCAATAACATTTGCCGTGTAGTTACTTTTCTGGGGAGGTGCACGTCAGGCTACGGCGTAGGTCCGTATCTACACGTATCTGCCTACGTACAGTACCTGCGGCATAGAGTCAACACAGAACCACAAATTGGACCCCAATGACTGGAAAACTAGATAATAAAATTGATTAATTAATTCTCTGTTACAGCTGTTCGACTGGTATCGAATCGGTACTCTGCATCATCTGTATTTCATGTTCATATTTGTATTAGAATTGGTATCAGGATTGGTTCACAAGCTCTGATAAACCCACATTGTTCACACATATACTGTAACCAGTTTATGGGCACAAGATTTCTGGACAGTGTCGTGCTGTGTTGTGTTCTTCCAAGTCATGTTGACGTTGGGATCAGTGTCTGATGACTGAAAACAAGGGATCTTTAATGTGAAAAAGTCTAACCAGGTAAGAGTTACAGCTATTACGCATTGACGTCATGAACCGGGAAAGCAGGGCTTTTTCATTCTCCTCCTGGGAGATAACGGAAGGAAACAGGGCGTTTGGCTGCTCTGCTCACATTGTTCACACAATGGCAGCGAATGGGAAATTGGATTGATAAAATGCAGGGATGAGAGACACAATCATGCACATGCATAAAAAAATACCTTTGTATGTGTAGTAGTCCAGTATGCGCTGCGTTTCAGGGCTGCTGCTGGTCTTATAGACGACAACTCGGTTCACCCCCAGTAACTGCAGCATTTCCAAACTCTGGACCAGCTACAAGACAACACAGATATGTATAAATATACACACTCCAGGGACACCTAGGCACTAAAGTACAAGATAGTCTTTGTTTCTGAATTACTAAAGGCATATAGTAGAAGGAGAAGCATTAATTAACTGTAAGCATGAGAGTAACTAACTAAATAAAATGAAAATAATAGCCAAGTTTCTTTTAGTCAGTCCTATTTCATTCTTCTGCATTTCTCATGTCTGCCTGTCTGGGTCCGGATGCTTTAAGCCTTTTTTCCTCTTTTAATAAAGTAAAACATGTCTGAAAATAACTGTTAAATGAGTGTTATGTAACTCTACCTGAAGCACATTTGTGAAATCGAACATGGTGGAGAGGCAGACGGTGAAGTTGTAGGGAAAGGAGTCACTCTGCACCTTCTGGTTCTTCACCTCTAAAAACTTGTAGGAGGCGAGTGTATCTAAGTGTCCACAGAAAGAAACATAACATTGACACATTTTGACAATCGTCTTTCTGTACTTTACTCTTAAAGTACAGTACGTTAAAATAGGAGAAGGTTGAAAAACACCAGAATAAAGTCTCCAACAGAGAAGATACCAAATGTCTGCAGAATTATACTTTTAAGGCCCTATCTCGCGCCTGGTGCAGCGCAAAGCCTGACGCAGTCGTCCCATTGTCCCAATTTCCCATCCAGCGCCCGCGTCATTAAAATAGCTAATGCACCTGCGCCCATCTTTGCGCCCGTGGGCGTGTTGGTCTTACAACCAACCTAAACTAAATCAAGGCCTGTTCTTGGTTTAGAGTGTTGATGCTGAAATCTTTGATATAATAAACTTTTATAATCAAGAACAGTGCCACAATATCCCAGTTTCTTTGATCGACTATCTATATTCTATCCATATTATGTCTTATTCTGCATCAGTCTCTAAATATACTTTTTTTGTCTCTAAATCCATTTTGTTGACGTTTTGTTTGCGGTTTTTAAACCACTGCCCAGCACTTTGAATTTAACTTTTTAAAGGTGTTATATTATAAGTAGGGCTGGGCGATATGGAGAAAATCAATTATCACGATATTTTTGACCAAATACCTCAATATCGATACCGCAATGATATTGTAGTGTTAAATATTGGTGCTTTCACCAAATATTTACACAATGCGATTTTTGATAAATAATCATCAGTAATGTGGATATAATGACTAAGTGGGTAAAGGTAAATAATAGAACAGCTAGAACAGTCTGGTAAGTTCAGAAAACGTCATAACGTTACTGTAATGCAGCCTTCAAAACCAGGAAATTACGATATCCAAAATCTAAGACAATATCAAGTCGCATATCACGATATCGATATAATATCCATGTATTGCCCAGCTCTAATTAAGAGCTCATCTTGATTGATAAACTGAAGAATTAAAATGAATATTATTCAATATTTAAATCATTAGAAATTCGACATTATGATGGCACTAAATGAAAAGTCAGTTTGAAAAACCTAATGCGCAGAACCCTACAGTACCTTCAGAGAAATCTGCAGCAGAGCGCACGGCGATATGAGATGGGGTCTTACAGCCTGGGGGGACAGGACACATGATGTACGCTGTCCCGTACGCAAAGCCAAAGTGATCACTATGGATGTCGCTGACACCAAAGGAGAGGCGCAGTTTATCGTGACAACGGAGGATACAGCTATAGGCAACCGTCTCGCTCCTCAGCACCACGGCAATAACACGAACCTGACATCACAAGACAAGAATCGGGATGTTATTACATTATGAGGAGCACGTAAACTTAAAACCTACAATTTTATTCTGGCATTTTGAATTCCACAGCTTCATTTTATTCCCTTATACGTTCAACTTTTTAATCTTATATCTTCATATTATTTTTCACTTTTTGTGTGCATTTGTCTTACAATGCTTTAGTGTTAATATTTCTGCTATCTTATTAGTCTGACACCCTTTATGTATTATTATATATGTTGAATCCAGGGGTTGATGCATTCACTGACCTCCTTTTTCTCTGTGCGGTGCTCCTGATAAGCTGCCACTAGCACCGTCTTCGTCCCCGTAACCGCCACGAGAGACAATCTTTGTCCCTGAGGAGCTGCATGAGGAAAAATGTTAAAATGAGCTGACAAAAATACACAGAAAGATGAAGAGATGTGTAGGTTGGATAATCTCACAATAAGAGGATACGTTTTCCCAAAACCTGCTTTACTTTGGGGGTTCCACCTTTATTTCTTGTGACTATATTTCCCTAACCCTCATCAATCATACACTTTTAAAAAAAAAAAAAATATCTTTTGAGTTTCTATATTGTATTGCAAGAACAGATATATTGAGAAAAAAGACTGTTTTGCTGCCAGTTCATTTTTGCACGTTATACATATAAATCGTTTACATAAATCAATAGAAGACAAGTTCATTTGTTTCCAAGTTTACAAAAAAATGGGAAGAAAGTGATGTAAGAAGCAATAAATATTTAGCGTGACGTTAAATAAGTTGTTAAGAATATGATTCTGATACTGCTCCATGGGGCAAGTTTCAACCGACCCAGGAAAGAAGATGCCTCGGCACTCAATTGGATAGACCTACAACCAATCAGAGCAACGGATGTTGAGCAACTCATAGTTGTCAACTGCTAGCTACCACTGATGTTAGCTACTGGCCAATAGCCACAGCAGTTTGGAAAACTCTAATGATGTTACGTCCACGTTACAGGCTTTACAGCATCCATACATCCCTTGGATGTATCATAACATAATACCATGGACGCATTAATGAAAAACATAGCTATATCCATTATTACAGCTACAGGACCTCGGGAGAAGTGTCAAATGAGCATGCGCAGTGCAGGGCGACATGGACGGGCGTAGTCCCACCATTGTATAACGCCCCGCCTTGACAATTTGATTGGTCCTAAAAGCTCTAATTCGAGCATAGTTGCTCCACAACGGATACAGTCCAGACCAAACTTCCAGACCTCAAATTTTGTGGGTGAGGCTAAGTTCGGCTGGCATCCAGGCTTATAAATATTACTTTCTGCATCACAAATAGAAACGGTGACAGGCATTGGTCATGAAAGAGACGTTCAGAAAATGGGAAGTTAGATAACAAACAGCAGCTGAGGGGAACAGGAAAGTTTTCTTTAGGATAGACGTCGGACAAAGACATTTCACATTTCCCCCAAAACACTGAGCAGCACTCAGCAACGGTTAGTTTACCTGTTTGTCCTGGTGGAGGCCCCGTCAGCTGCATTGGGGTCTCACTGTTTGGCCGGTAGTACTGGGTCAAGGACTGGATGGTCCTGAAAGGCCTGCGGATCCACAGACCATTTTAAAGGAGAGCAGAGGTAAAAGAGAAATAGCCTAATTATGAAGCCTATTGTTCTGCATCAGTTTTCTACACAAATACACACACACACACACACACACACACACACACACACACACACACACACGACAAGGGACCAATCACACACACACAAACAAAAGAAAAGCTACAGCATTGCCTTCAAGGACTCAGCAATGCTGTGCCAAGTGTCAAAAGTCTTCCCCGGGGCTCCACCCACACGAGCTGTCGAAAGTTCCACGTACAAGACATCCAAAAAAGAAAGGATCCATGAACGAACAGATAAGTCATGAGGTGGCTTCCAATGGGTTGCAATCATCCTCTTAGCAGCTGTACATCCAGCAAACACAGCACGTTTTTGAGCTTTTAGACAGCTGGAAGTCATTCATAATCAAAACGTTGACAGTAACAGGCACAGTAACATTAATCAAGGCGGACATTTTGGATGCAGTATTGTTCCAGGACTGACCAACAGGAGAGCCCTCCCAGAACATGTGAAGATATGCAGCTTGAGCATTAATTGGGCAGAAAGTGCATAAAGGACTGTTAATTATTTTCATGTGATGCATTTTCACGGGGGTGAGATATGTCCTCTGTATGAAATTGTAGTGAATCTGCTAATGATCTGGATTGCAAGATACTTCTGGAAGGTTAGACCATACATCATGCCAGTCGAGAGCGAGGCCTGGGCCATCACGTGCCCAGAGCCTCTCAATAGGAAAGATGTCACTAGATATCACTAAGAACTGATAAAGCCTGAATACCATACCACAGATTTTAGGCTGCACATTAAATAACCATAGTAACCCAGGCAGCTGAATTCCGACACACAGTCGGACAAAATATGTAATTAGCCATCAATTTGGGGAAACAGACCATATTAAGTTTTGTTGAGTTAAGATAAGTAAAAGTACATTTTATTTGGAATAAGTTTTTAGGTAGGTTTGGCATTATTTGTGTTTTAGTAGTTAGTCTGTAGTTATTGTTAGTCTCCCTCTGTGGGTTAAAATTGGTCTGATCAGCCAGTATATAAGTCCCCTTTGTTTCTTTATTAGCAGGTCAGGTGTATATTTTGAGTCTCTTATGTTCAGAGTCTTAGTTAATGTCTGTTTATTTGACCTCTTTTAAGGGCCCAAAACTTTATCTTCATTTTGTCGTAACTATTTTTGGGAAATAAAAACCCGTACTTTTAATTTCTCTTGTGACTCCTCTTGCTTAACTGCTTGGTCCCTCACACAAGGGTTAAGCTGCCAACTCAAGAAGGATAGTGTCAATGTCAAAATAGTCTGACCCAAATATACACTGAAAAAATGAGGAAGAAAGCTAGGAAAATCACTGCAGATAGTACACACAGATAGCACACACAACCTGAGCTGCCATTTTAATGAATTTAATGAATATGTATTCTTTTTATGCTGATTTTAAACTTTACTTACTATGTCTGAGATGTTGTCTGCATGTTTAAATGTCTTGTAGGCCTGGTGAGCCAAAGAAACATTTCCACCCTGGTGGACAATAAAGATTTATTCTATTCTATATCAGGGCCACGTATACTGCCACACTTGGAGTTGGTTAAATGAAACTCATTTGAGCCATTATCATAATGCAGGCAGATCAAGCTAATCATTTTGCCCACCTGTAGATCCACAGCAGCAGGATGAGAAAGAGGATGGAGATGGTGGACACCAGCCGACTGACCTTCTTCAGTTGAGTCGGGAGCCATTTGTGACCCATCTCAAAAGTCCTTGGCTATGCTGGTTTCGGCTCCGTGATTCCGGGTGGTAATGATTCCTGGACAAGCAGAAGTGACACTGAATTAACGTAGCGTGAATTGTGGCTGTGCCGACAGCGACCCGCCCAGTCAGTTCAGTTTAAAGAGAGAAAGTGTGGATAAATATGCATCTGTACACGTAGGGCTGGATATCGTTCAAACAACGGCGATATTGGTACTGATGCCAATACCGTGATTTCGACACCGATTTGTAAACGATACTTTGTCCGATTCAAATTTTATTAAATCCATTTTAACAAAAAGAAATTACAATACAGCACAAATCTTTATATATATTTTTATGCCCAACTTTGTGTGAAACATGTAGGCAGCCAATCATGAACATTATTAGATCTTGGCACTTAGGACGATGCCTCCTAAACAGTATCAGATTGGGTCCCCAGCCCTGGTTACACATACTGACAACCTGTAGATCTGTAGAAAAATTAAAAACATTATCGTTGGGGTCGGGTCCTTCCGGGTTTCATATACGATCTAACAGACAGCTAAAGATAAATAACCGCAGAACTGGCAGCTGAAATTTCCGTCAATGCTTCGATTTGATTCGATGACCTACTTCTTCGGATCGAGCCTTTCATTCACCATAAAAGAACTCATCTCTACCCAGTAAGTTTACAAGAGAGACTTGCAGTCAGTCTGACACTCCTGGCATCTGGTTGTCCGCGAACTCATTCATGCTTCCTGTTTCTGCTTCTGTGTCATGTTGGTGCATTGTATGAAGGTTGCAAGAAAGAACAAGAAGTTGTACCACACAGAAGGCCCCGAACTTGGCCTATGTGTGAAAATACCAGTTTCGGTCTAGAAACTAGAGTCGAAGGTTTTTACAGATTTTGAACATCTCTTTTTATGACTCCATTAATCAGAAGAAACTGCCAACAGTCATGCAAAAATCCATTTTTGCCCCGTTTTTAGGTATAAAATGTTGTTTAAATCAGACTGAATGATGAACACACCCCTTTGTACAAACCTTAATAATATACTGTACGTAGGAATACAACTGTAAAGTTTGGTGTATGTAAGTACTGCTGGACTGGAGAGTTCTGGCTCGGACTATGAAGAAAAAAAACATTTTGAAAAAACGGCCTTTAAAGATTTGTATTGTAAACATTCATACTTTTTTTAGTGGAACAGACACAATATTGTATCAAATCATTTGCAATAACAACAATACAAACCACCTAATTCACATCAAAACTAATAACTCAACATTTAATTTATGGCCTTTAACTGAACAGAACCCCAGTAAAAAACAGTGTAAACACACTAACGGTCATATGTGGAACTGCCACACAGGCCTAGTTTCCATCTACACCCTAAATGACACTTATATGTAATGGAAATCTACGGAGCACCGGAGGCGATGTGGAGAAAAAAACAAAAAAACAAAATAACATAAAAAAACACATACTGGGGACAAACACTTACCAGATCTTGACTTTGTTTTGCGAGATATTGAGTTTTATTTGCAAGATCTCACAAATCCAACAAACAATAAGGCTAACCTAGCTAGTATCTAGCTAGCTAGTAGCATGACATGATAACATTTCCTTGGTTGTCTAAATATATCCAACGTTTATTTTGAAGTATTAATTAATACATGCCAAAGTGAAGTGTTATAATGGACATTGTTGTTGACTGCTGATGTCAATGACTGGCTAACCTTAGTAGCTAGCTAGTATCTAGCTAGTAGCATGACTTGATTACATCCCTTTGGCGCCATTTTGGCGCCACTTTGACAGTGAATAACTTTACACCTGAAGCGTTTCAAGACTCTATTTGTGCGTTGTTTATTTCTAAAGAAACCCGACAATGTATAAAAGGCTCCATTACCTTGTATCTCACGTTAATGCTCCGTGGCAGACGTTTTTGTAAAAATAGGCTAACGGTTGTGTCACAACTACGCGACCTGCTGTTGCATAGTCGACAAATCACCGTATTGTTAGGAGAAGTTCGCAGATATTTTGGACTTATATCAGCTGTTTAAGTTTAATTACTAACGTTAACTAGCTTGTTAGTTAGCAGTAATTAGCCTGTGCCTATGTTAATGTTAACTAGCATGTTAGTTAGCAGTAATTAGCCTGTGCCTATGTTAATCTCATGTTAGTTAGCAGTAATTAGCATGTTACTAGCATCCTCTCTCCGTCTCTGTTGATGGAGAATGATTGAGATTTCTCTTGCACAGCTACCAGAAGACTTACAACTTTCAGACAGGTTGTCCACGTCACGACTCATATTCCCTGGATTGCAAACACAAAAATGACATTTTGGAAAATAAACCGACACAGAAGTATCTGTTTTGCAGGTTAACCCTATAATACAAATAATTACATTTCCTCGTTGTTGTTTTTTCAGTCATGTTGGACATCTTTAATTAGTACAGCACACACGTGTTATAAGAAATTAAAGTATCTAACTTATCTACATAGGCTACTAGAAAAACACACTCTATTAAAATCATTAACAGACATTAAACAGTGAGGGAAAGTATCCCTGTAACGGATGGCAGCACCTTGTGTGCTACCTGAAGATATTCTTACTCTAGTCAAGTTATGCTGTAATGAGCACTCAACTTACTGTTGTCAGGCAGGTGTTACCGTCTGGAAGTTTCCATTTCGGCTGGCAAAGGAAGAAATATTGCCCAGAAATTAGAGTTGGGACACCCAGAGCGCTGTCTACCTCAGAGCCGGCAAGTTAATGTATGTGTTATGTGTAATAAACACATAACTTTGAGTGATTTAAGCTAGAAGCATACTTGTTGTGTTGTGCGTGCTGTGCAGCTGCAGTTGTGATGCAGTCAGCAGGATGCAGGCAGGGATGGTCGCGAGCAGGAAGTTAATTCTTATCTTGTAACAGTAACAGTTACAAATGGCTGCATGCCACTTCTAAGAGAGAGACGGACTTTAAAAGTAAGGCTGCAAATATTGTATTAACCTTTGTGTTGCCAACATCTACCCTCATCCTAACCATAACCTCATTCTAGCCCTAATCCTAAAACCAAGTCTTTAACCCTCAAAAAAGCCCTTTAAAGTTCTGGGGTCCAGCATTTGGCCCCACAAAAGTGTCTGGACCCCACAAGTGTATTGTATTTCCGGCTTTTGGACCCCACAACTATAGTTAAACAAGACCGCGCACACACACGCACACACACACACGCACACACACACACACACACACACACACACACACACACACACACACACACACACACACACACACACACACACACACACAATGTATTTCACTAAAGCTTCCAGAAGATGGCACCATCTCTCTCTCTCTCTCTCTCTCTCTCTCTCTCTCTCTCTCTCTCTCTCTCTCTCTCTCTCTCTCTCTCTCTCTCTCACTCTCTCGCTCTCTCTCTCTCTCTCTCTCTCTCTCTCTCTCTCTCTCTCTCTCTCTCTCTCTCTCTCTCTCTCTCTCTCTCTCTCTCTCTCTCTCTCTCTCTCTCTCCCTTGCTCTCTCTCTTTTTAGCCCCTGGGTTTTCTTTCCTCTCCTTTTTTCTTCTCTTTATTTTTCATTAGTAGACATTATTGATCAAAGAAATGTATTCTGTATTGAGGGAAGCTCTGTAATTATGAACAAACGTAGAATCGTTCCACATTTATGGAAATTGGGTCAGGAAACATCTTTTTTTCCCCTCCATGCAGCTACTGCACAGAGGTGGAAATTAAACAAAAAGGGAACATGTTTATTCAAGTGCTACACTACATTTTCAGTTTCGTGGGAATTTGTTGGCTAAAATGATTAATTTTCATTGAGCCAAGTCTTTTTACAGATCTCAGCAGATAACAGGATTTTTCTGATTTTTGTCATATCAGTAAACTGCTTGCTGAAATAAACACTGTTATTGTGTCTCTGGTGCTTCCACACGCATACAAACTTAGAAAAAAAAAACTATCCATGCTGTTTTGAGTGAGATCCGGTTTCTGATGTCCCCTGCCTTCAGTCTCCGGGTGAGCTGTTCAACATCTGCACGGCTTTCTACGTCACTAGCAGAGACGAGGTGGCTAACTGTAGCATGCTAGCGCTATGTATATGTTTTGAATGGCAAAACACTGCTACAACACACACTAGTTGACCATAATCTCCAAAAGAACTACTTCCTGTCCCTGTTCTGCAGATATTCCACAAGTGGCCCTGGTCTAGAAGAAGTCTCCCAGCTAATCCTGCCTTGGACTGACCACAGCTGGAGAAAGAGTTATCTAGCTGATGGGATCTTACTGAGCTACTGAGCATGTGCAGCTCCCAACAAAGATAGTATAGAAGTGAGATGTCTCACTCTGGAGCTAAAACAGAGACCTAAACACACAGGGTGAAAACAGGATCTGCAGCAATGTGCAGTACAACAGAATATGGTGTTTTTTGAAAATGAAACCATGTAAACTATTCTGGTACAACCTCGAAATACAATTATGAACCTGAAAATGAACATAAAATGGGCGCTTTAATTCACTACTTCACATGAATAGTGTAGAACATGCACTGAAGGTACTGGATGTGTTCCTGCTGGTTGGGTGGGTTCATGGCACCTAACGGCAGTTATAATATAGTCTGTATTATAGCTTTTAATGTGCTTCCAATGTAAGTGATAGGTGACAAAATCCAGCGTCCTCGTTCAGGTGACATTGTCCAAAGTTTCCCTTTGCAACATGTAGAACACAACAGAAGGTTGTCCCTGTTTTGGCGCCTGGGTAGAGCGTGTGGAAAGCTTACACCACAGCCACGTAGCCGGTTCGTGATCTGGTTTGGGGATCTGGTTTGGGTCTCTTGCCGCTCAGTTGGGCTGGATGTGAAACAGTCTTTAACCCTTGTGTTGTCTTCCCGTCAAAATTGAAAATCAACATTTTTGACGCTTTTTTGAATGTTTGTCACTTTTTTTGACATTTTCAACACTACATAACACTAACTTATTAACTTTAGTTTCACAGTTATTTTTGGAATTTATGGTCAATAAACCTCATTTATAGGAAATTATACCTAATGTTTGAGTTAGAAAAACAGAAATTAGGAATTATTTAGACTGACATTAAAGGAATGGATGTTGATGGATAATCTCAGACTGGAATATGTCAACTTTTACTCTCAATACTATTTCAAAACCACTTCAATTTTTATTCAAATGCTATAAAATTGAATGACACGCCCCAAAATTAATGAAAGTAGAGATTTGTACTTGGCAAAGAGCGTTGTGTGGAATCAATCATGTTATTTTGGGTAGTAAAGAACATTGATGTAGGAAAACATGAGGGTTAAGTCTGTGTAATGTCCGATTGCAGGTGAAGGATGATCATTTACACAAAGAAGGCAACTAAAATGTCTGACTCGAGAGACGACAAGAGTCTGTAATGACGCCAAAATCCTCAGACAAATTCAAGGAACGGCATGAGACTTGGTAGTTTATGACCAAATTATGAACTGCTACGTAACTGCGATGTAATCCGTGTATGTCCTGCCTCATGCACACACCAGCCAGGCGCCACCCATCGCCTAAGACACACATATTTCAAATAACTTACAGTATTTCCAGGAAGTGAGAATGCTTCAGACAATGTCAGGACCTGATTGCTTGGACAGTCCGGAATTCACACACACACACACACACACACACACACACACACACACACACACGCACACACACACACACACACACACACACGCAGGGAAGCCACCCCTCACCCTCTCTCCCAGAATAATTCTAGTCCATTCCCATTGAGCTGCATTAGCATACAGATGTTCGACTGAAAAGGGAAAGCAGGGAGACACAAAGAGCCTCCATGACCAGGAGGGGAGGGAGGGGTCAATGGGCTGCACGGGGATGGCCCTTGGCCTTTTTAAGGTCTTACACACACACACACAGACACACAAACACACAGACACACACACAAACACACAGACACACACACACAAACACACAGCCACGGGTATTGAATGGTAAGTAGCCATGGGGGTTGTGGGAGTCTGCTCCTGTTTCACTCTTCTGTTATTCATTCACCAGAGGGAAGTCCTCAGCCTACCCACAGCTGAATGCCAACACACACACACACACACACACACACACACACACACACACACACACACACACACACATTTAGTTGAGGTTCCAGTGTGATTTCTGTAAAAATGTTGAAGGCATTCATAACTAAGTTTAATTTTGTTACAGTATGTCTCATAGGAAACGTAGACCTAATTCATTTAAATCCATTATATATTTATCTGACAGCTGCAGTTTTTAAAAAAACTACAGATTAGTTATTTGTTAAGATCATGTTATAACCCTGTTATAACCATGTTATGGATTAAACTGTCCAACAGTTTATCTAATTGGGCCCACCTGCACCAGCTAGAAAAATTAAAACATTAAAACTGTAGTTTTAACACACACGCATGCACTCACACACACACACACACACACACACACACACACACACACACACACACACACACACACACACACACACACAGGGGAGGACGTCAACTTCTGCTCCACTTTGTGTGAATAGATGGAAATCAGTCACAAGTATCTCTGTGGCCCATTGTGTGCTGGGAAGTCTTTGTTCGAGCATCTGTTGCCCAAACATTCTCCTCAGTGTCATTCACTCTAAATTGGTCTGTTTAGACGAGTTGCAACAAAACTCACTCCTCTTCCCACACAACACACACATAAACAGACACACACACAGAGGGGAGGGGAGGGACGGGAGATTTCGCTGAACACAAGTAAGAGAAAGAGTTAATCTTTGGTCCTTTTGTGCGTCAGTGAGACACAGATGATCCTACAGGCCCTAAACGCGGTAGCAGAATTTTAAAGTGATGCTCGTGGGAACGTTTCGCCTCAAATGAACATTTGTGTTGTTCCACTGTGTTAACCACAACCATTTTCTAACTTTTACTGCACTTAAAAGGAATCTGACTCCCATTTTACACAGGAAAACAAAGAAATACTGCAGATATAAGCAGTTAGTATATAAAAAGCAAAATGTCCAGAGACAAATTAAGTTTGTACTAAGGAGAGTGTGAGTTTATTTCAGCAAGAAACCCACACCACGTATGCTCCTGCATCTTCTCTATGTCTGCATATTCTTCTCTGCAGAAGGTAGCCTTTAATTATGCTTCTTATCTAGCTGAGCTAATCAGAGTCCGAATGACCGTTTCCCTCTGAGTCATCATGAGACAACGATCTTGCAGAAAACTGCATAATGACATAAGTGCTAAGGGAAGTGTTTTGTAGAGATGAGAAGGAGCAGAGGGGGAGAATGTGAGACAGGGGGATGTGAGGATAAGACAAAAAGTCTCTGTATGGTCGTTGTGCATTAGAATTAAAGGTTGGAGAAGATGAGAGTGAAAGTAAAGTGTTTGATTTCATTCTTATGTTGCATGCTATTATTATAAGTGTTATTCAGTTTTTGAGTCATAAGTTACTCAAGATTTCAAAAGACCTAATGGCCAGCACTAGAAGACTTTGAAAAGACTAAAGTCTGACAATATATCACATCTAATGACAGTGTGTCATAATGTCAGTGAGTTGTTAAGTCACAGACTAGAAGACACAACAACTATTTAGGTTAACCAAGACTTTGAAAAGAAAACGTTACGGTAATATCAAACATGATTTTGATGATTTTGGGCTCGGACCGAGTTCTGTGCCCATCTTAAACCACGCTATTGACGACGGGAGCGCTCTCACTCTCAGGATTTCCTTCCAATATTGGAAATTTGTCTGCGACATTGGAATCCCTTGAAATCAACTATCTTGAATGCTAAAATGTTCGTAATTTAATAAAAAACCCTTCAAAATTCCAAAAACTGTGAAATGAGATACGAGATACTGCGCTTTCATTTTTCAAAGACTTTTATTTTGAAATAAAATGGGGACAAATATATTAAGATAAAGAGCTAGGTCGTCAACATAACCCGTGGAATGTAAACAATAAATGCATTTAAATTATGTAAAAAAAAAAAAAAAAATACACAATATCAAACACAATATAGGTTTTTTTGCTTTAAAAAACAAAATAAATAAGACTTTTAAGTTAACAAAAGTTACAGAAACGGCTTGTTGCCAGGTTGAGCTAACAATTAGCTACAGAAACAGCGAGCGTCTCTCCGGGGCAGGTCGAGTTCCTGATTTCACGACAAAAACAAACAATAATAATAAAAAAAAATAAAAAATCTTGCCTGAATTCATTTTAACTCACTTGATTTCACCTGCCGCTCAGAGAGTTAGCTAGCTAGCGTGCAACAGAGGTCGACCTACAAACACATTGTCATCAAGGCAACTCTGATAGATAAAAATCAACTATACACAAAGGTCTCCTTTCCCCCTGTTTGCCCCCGACAAGAGAAGATAGCGCTCGGGATTTTAAAAAAACGGTAGGAGTTTCCACACACTGTGACCACAACGTAGCAATCCAGCAGTCCCGATAAACCACACACGTACAACGTATTAGTAGCTTTTTGTGGAGCTGCCAAATGGATGATCATTGTGTACGCACATTTCTATCTGACTCACACTGAGGCCATGAACGTGTGGGGAAACCCTCTTTTCCCACCGCTTTGCTTCGTATTTAGATAACAGCACTTAACAATTGGACAAAAAGGTTATTACAGTCAGGTGTGTGAGGCGTAACGGAGAGGAGAGTAGACTCACTGCATCTTCACACCAACAGCAGACAGCTTTTGCTCACGCTAAAGATCATCAGTCTGCGTCTCTATTCGAAGAGAGAAACCGCTGACTTACTTATCGAGCTGCGTTTGATGTGAAAACTCAGTGAGTCCTGATTTCTGCCGGCCTATTAGCCAATAAGGCAACATACATTATAGAATGCCAAAATGTTTCTCCTCCTCCTTTCCTTTCCTTTCCTCTCCTCTCCTCTCTCCGCAAGCCTTCTTAAAGCTACTGGATAGTATACACCAAGCAGATGGACATCATGAATACAGACGTAAAGCATAATTTCTCTAGGATTATGAAACAAATGCACAAACACAATCACAAAGCAAGCTCATCAACTTAAATTCAAAAACCAATAAATAAGTCTACAAAAGTGTTACGCTATAACAATAATAATCATAACACTGTACACTTTCTGTCGTAGTTAAAGGCTAGGCTAGGTGTTAAAAGTACTAGTCGGTTAGGGGAACTCTAACATCAACTTTGGTAACTAGAGAGTCAGAGGGTTGCCGTACCATTTGATGCTAAAGCAGTTTAGCTGAATCCTTGCCAGGCGGTGACAATGGCTGACAAGTACAATCAAGTGGCCACAGCCGTACATCCAATCAATTAATAAATCAATCAATCAATCAATCAATCAATCAATCAATCAATCAATCAATCAATCAATCAATCAATCAATCAATCAGTAACAGCATAAAGTTATTAAACCCTCTTACTCATGGACAAGAGTTTGGTTTCATACAGTTGGAGAGCCCTAATATGACTGGAGAAGAGCTGCAGGTTGGCATCACTGTTTGTAAGGAGTAAAAATAACAAATATGATTTGTGAAAAAGTAGAAAGCACACCAGTTATACATCTTAAAATCCTTCAATCCGGGTACCGGGAATTCTCACACAGAAGTTCCCAGTAGTAGGGACAGCAATGGAGCAAATGCCGAGCTAAGTGAAGTACCCTACAAGTATTCTCTTTAAAAAAACGAGTATACAACAGTATACAGCCGTAACAATGGCGTAAAAGGACAACCTTATAAAAAAAGAACAAAAAAGAAGTCAGCTAAAACTGGACGAACACTGAGCAGCGCTACAACTGCTTGGATGAGAAATGCAATATGCACAAAGTTAGGTACGTTTACCTAGCTGGATTTAGGGAGGGACTGAAACCCTAATGTTTGTCTCCTTTCTTGTGATAATGAAGTTTCGGCTTTATTTAGACCCTCTATTGTGCATAGAAAACAAAGGTCAACGCTGCTTTTTGGTTTTTGGACTAGGCAAAAAACAATTATCACATTCTCGTCACATAGAGTTTAACAATTAGAGCATCGGCCCCTGATTTAATTCAGCCCAACAGTAAAACCCTTCCCCTACTCGTCTGTAACAGACAGCCGGCTAAAGATGGGCAGGCGTCGGCCCTCGAAGCTTGGCGACTCCGTGCCGCTGGAGGAAGAGCTGAGGGAGCAGGAGGAAGTGTAGCCCTCCTCGGAAAGTGAGTCAGCCGAGGAGCAGCGCTGAAGGCCAGGTAGGCCGCTCAGGGAGACTGGCAGCTGCTGGGGGAAGTGGTAAGGGAGGATAGGATTTTTGGAAGTGAAAGTGGAGGTGGGACACTTGCCGCTGACCGACTCGGTCACGGCGTAGAACCGTGGAGCCGAATCGCCGCTGTCGCCTCCCAGGTCGCTGATGCCAGAGAAGGGGTAGGGACAATGCTTCAGCGCCCCTGGCTCAGGGAAGAGAGGGGAGAGGAGCTCGGGGCTCCCTGTGGAGGACGGGGGAGGGGAGACGGAGGAGGCCCGTGTGAAGAGCAGGGAGGAAGGCTGCAACTCCTCAACCGGTTGGAAAGTCTGTGGCGAGGAGGAGAAGCCTGCGAAGCTAAAGCTCTGACGCAGCAGAGGAGGCCTCAGCTTCTGTTTCTGTGGAAGTACGCCAGCGTTGCCGTCCAAGATCTCGTCGGCGTTGTGGATGAAGTGGCAGCGGGCGCCGTACGGGCAGAAGCCTATCGTGTGGAAAGTGCGGCACGGCTCCGTCTTGTACTTGGGGTGCCTGCATAGGCCTCTGAGCTCGTCCATGCCATGGGCGAACTGGCACTTGGCGCCGTACTTGCAGGTGCCGCTTTCCTCGTAGGTGCGGCAGAGTTCGGTCTTGTACCGGGTGGAGATGTGAGGCGAGGGAGCCGGGGGTCTGGTGGCAGAAGGGGAAGCAATGGAGGAGAGGGAGCTGTTGCTGAGGCAGAAGCCAGGTGGAGGGAGCAGCAGTTTGGGGGAAAAGTTAGCCGTTTTTTCTTCTTTAGCTCCCAAGCTGCCGCCCTCGATCATGCTGACCGAGCGGTCGACTCTGAAGGGGATGTGGCTGAGCGAGGAGAGGGGAAGCTGACTTTCCCTGCTCCACTGCTGGCTGGAGGCCGTGTTGAGACCCCAGCCGACTGAGTCGATCACATCAGAGCTGCTGCTGGCGCTGCTGTTGAACTTGGAGTTGGGCAGGGTCACGGGGCACAGAGAATGGCGACGCTGGAAGCCCACGACTCTTTCACTGTGCTGCTGCCGTTGAGGCTGTGAGCCGGTAGGAGAGCCATCTGTCGCTTCCAGGCCGCGGAAATTCTGTCACACAAAAGGAGAGAGGAAAAGAATAGATGTGAGCTTTCTGCATTCCTGGAGCGCTGGAGCGAGAGTGGAAGGGCCAAGTGGAGCTGAAAGGAGATTTGGAAAGCTGCAGCTAAAGCAACTGGAAAAATTTACTTGGGAAGTTGGACTCTGTTTTATCTTAAAAAGTAGGGCATGTTTGTTTCAGCTTTATGGAAATAGAAGCTTTTTTTGAATACAAAAATATGTGTTCAAGTACAATATGAATGCACAAAGACTACACACATCTAATTACAGTTAGTATTATGTACGTATATATAATTTAAATGTGTACATATACCCTTTTATGTTGTATTAATAGATTCAGCCACTTATTTACTAATATACACTTATTTTAAACTCTTCAACCGTTATATTTGTAAATGTAAAGAAAAACACAATATAACATATATAAAATGCAGATTTTCTTTTAACCCAAAGCCTTTTGAGACTGCAGAGAAAAGAATAACAAACTTTTCTTGCAGGTATAACCTCATGGTTTAAAAAATATCCCATTCTAGATTTTCACTTTTCTTGTTTACAAGACAGATTTTATATATATATATATATATATATACACACACAATATATTTAGTAGATGTATTTTACACAAAATAAGTTTCAAACCAAACATTGCACATAAAATGAAAAGACTAATCCAATCTAGAGTTTCCCCAAAACACCATTATTTCTTGCATTATTAATGAGTCATCTCCCCAAATAAAGTTTAAGATCCATGTCAAAAACATTTCATCTGTAAGTCTTTAATTAGGTATTCGTCACTTAATTATCATATCCAACATTAAAAAACAAAAGGGTATTAATGCTTTATTCTGGCATTGCCATAATAAAGAGTTATCAATCAAAAGCTTGAGCTGATCACAGAGGAGACAGACGAGTAATGTTGGTAGATATCTATAAAACCTTTAAGTTGTCAGTGGTTGCTCTCACCTTGAAGAACTCCTCATCCAGTTCCAGGAAAGGCGTTAGAAAGTCGGAGGGCATGGTTCGCTCCACCGTCCTCGCTGAGTGAAGGAGCTGGATGCCTGATCCCACAGTGGAGGAACGCCGGGGAGGACAAAATGTGTCTGGGTCCAAAGTGAAGGAAGACAGAAAGACAGAGTCTAGTCTTTAGGGGAGCTGAGACTGCAGAGAAAAGGTTTAAGGCCTGGGGGAACCTCAGAGATTTCAGCTTGGTCCTTCAGAAGCTTGTTTTTAAGATGTCTAGGGGAAGAGAAGCTGCTTGTCCTAGTAGTTGAAAGACTTTTGTGGGAAGGGAAGGGGAGAGAAATGAAGAAGTAGTCAGGTCCGTTAAAGAAGAGCAACGTGACCCTCGGAGGAAAGTTCCTCGACCATCTGTTGGAATCTGCTTAAATAGTTGGGGAAATCCACCCATACACACCCCCTGCCTGTGTTCAGGGGGCAGGGCAGGGAGTGTGTGTGTTAATATGTGTTAATGTGGGTGTTGTTGGGGGGATGGGGTCCTGCATTGTATTAGCGTGCTGGGGGGCAGGGTGGGCACAGAAAGAAGAGAAGGGAGCTGAATGGAGCTACTTTTCTACCCATTCATTACCAAATCCTTAAAGATGAATTTCTTCTTTTCTTTTAACCGGCCATACCTTCACTTTGATACGGCTAAGCAGACAATGTTGCAAACCCCAAACACATTACCTCCATTAGTACAGTTGCAATGCAGCAAAGTTGTTAAAAACTATATTCAATTAAAAGAAATGTTTTATTTTATGTTATTACTCCACGTTTTCAGCTAGAGTGCATTTAACCCTGATTAAGGCTATCAAGATGAAAACTAGGGACTTAACATGCAATATGTGAGAATAATTTTTCTTCTTCTTTTTAATAGATCATAAAAATGTATGCTAAGCTCACCCAATCAAAGTTTCTGCAGTGAACTTGATTTGGGATTCTGTTCAGTCATGTTGTTCACGCCTCTACTTGATGTAAAAGTTTAATTCCAACACACGGCCATACTTTAACAATAACAGTTATTGCAAATGTGACATTATTTCACCTAACAAATAAGATCACAAAGCCTTTAGGTCTCAAAATAAACTGGAATGTGGTGGTTGTCCAATGACTAACCGAGCCTTGTTTCTGCTGATTTTAAGTGGAAAACAAAGTACTACCAATGGCGGAGTTAGTCTAGGTTGCAATACATTTGAATTCTTTTGTGTTGAGTTTGTACGTCTTCCACATGTCTGTGACGGTTGCTTTCTTCCCAAAGTCATGTCGATTGGAAGTCCAAAATGCCCAAAAGGTGTAAATGGAGTGTGAATGTGTTAGACTGACGACGTGTCCGAGGCGTACCCCACCCAGTTTTGTGAATAGTTTGAGTTCAAACATTTCTCAAGAGTCAAAGATGCCTTGGAGGCAGAAATGATGTCATTGGTTTAAATAATGGAAATGCAGATTCTCTGGACAAAACTTAATTGCAATGATAAAGGGACGTACATATGTAAAATGTATTAGAACCAGTCTTCATTAGCATGCATGCTGACCATCCAAGCACAATGTGTCCAAGTCCTCCGTTACTGTCTGCTGTATGTTAACTACACTTTTCATACCTGACAAATGAATTAAAATGTCACTGCTATCTCAGTTCATATTTGACATTCATGGCTTCACATTTATGAGACGTAAGAGCAAGTCCTGACATGTGGTGCAGTGCAAATCTCCTTCAGCAGCGATGTGTCCATCGTCACGGTATGTCGTTTCAAAGCTTGTTGTTCAAATGCAAATTGAGGTCAGTAAGGATGGTTTAAAGCTAGCAGGGTGGAGAAAATGTTGACTGTTCGAAGGCAACACAGGACAAAACAAAGACCGCTTTCGATTTGGAATGGGTCGACGTGGGATTTCCATGATTGTGTTCCCAATCTGATTTTAATCAAACTCAGTGATAACAACATAAAGTTGTCATCAGTTGGATCAGTCCGTCAGCAATGAAATTCAACTGTTCCAGGTCCGATTGTAGAATATAAAGTTAGGAAAAGATGACTAAGTAAAAAGATATGCTGCCATGTTGACGGTCCTTGGCACGTACAGAACTGCAGCTACAGATGTCTAATATTTGTATTGTATTGATGTTTTGTGTATTTCAAATATTTGTTCTTGTATTTTATTCCTATTATTATTTCATGTATATTGTATCCTAGTATTTCATTTATATTTATATTCTGTGTTGTGTGACTGATTTTGTTGCTGTAACACTGTAATTTCCCATTTTATTGGAACAATATCTATCTATCTATCTATCTATCTATCTATCTATCTATCTATCTATCTATCTATCTATCTATCTATCTATCTATCTATCTATCTATCTATCTATCTATCTATCTATCTATCTATCTATCTATCTGTCTATCTGTCTGTCTGTCTGTCTGTCTGTCTGTCTGTCTGTCTGCAATTCCAATGTTTGTGAAAATAATATCAATCTGCTCTGGTGGCCCAGTCACTTGGACATTATCTCTATTCATTTTTTCTTTCATTTTTTTTTTTTTTTTAAATAATTTATACTCTTAATTGATCCCCTATGGGGAAATTACAATTTACACACAGGCCTGTGTTACACTGTTATTACACACTACACACAGGCCTGAAATACACACACATGCTCAGGTCCTATACATGCATTAATGGAGAGATGTGAGAGTGAGTGGGGTTGGTGCCTTGCTCAAAAGCACCTTGGCAATGCCCAAGAGGTGAACTGGCACCTCTCCAGCTACCAGTCTACACTCATGTTGTCCTCGGGTCAAATTGACCTGTTTTCCTAGATCAATGTTTTTTTTAACTACCCAAAATAACATGGCAAGTACAAATCTCTACTTTCATTAATTTTGGGGTGTCTTATTCAATTTTATAGCATTTGAAAAAAAAAGTGGTTTTTAAATAGTATTGAGTAAAAGTTGACATATTCCAGTCTGTGATTATCCATCAACATCCTTTCCTTTAATGTCAGTCTAAATAATTCCTCATTTCTGCTTTTCTAACTCAAACATTAGGTATAATTTCCTACAAATGAGGTTTATTGACCATAAATTCCAAAAATAACTGTAAAACTAAAGTTAATAAGTTAGTGTTATATGACAAACATCGAGAAAAAAAAGCGTCAAAAGTGTTGAAAAATGGGACAAAAACATAAAAAGTTAAAAACTTTGATAAAAAAAGCCTCAACAAAAGTGTTTCATTTTGACGGGAAGACAACACGAGGGTTAAGAACGATTGCCCTGTTCAGACAGTTAAGAGCCTGTATCTTGCTTGTTAGAATCAGGGTCACAGTGATGTTGGTGTGATGGCGATGCATTTCAAACAGTAGTGGATCTATTGTTAGTGTTGGGCATTGTGTCTCTGTATGGACACTGCAGGGACGTTTCAGACGGCGTTAATGTTGTCGTTAGGGTGATCCGAGGTGTAGAGCCCATTGAGGGGACCAGGAGCTCCACAGAGGAAGCGTCATCACTTTAATGTTCACCGTCTGTGGGATTCAGCTGCTAATACTGAAACTACAAGTGCAATGATACAATGAGAAAATGACTCTCACACTACACTAAAGTGAACTTTTGGAAGACAACGACATAAGCCTGCTCATATTTGGTCAGTAAATGGTGAGTTTGGTGACCACGTGTTCGTTGAAATTGACAGTTATGGTTTTCGGACTGAAATAGAGCAAGAAAGAAGTTTGTTTCCAACTGTTTTGGCACTGACAAGTGGAAGGGCAACAACATCTGTACATTTAGCTGGCATAGTGTAATTTAAGACAAAATGTTACTGGGCAAAATACTTATTTAACGTACATGAATAAGTGAGGTTTGATCGTTGGATTGTTTGTGACTGTGAGAACTGAGTGACAGTTCATTTTAAAGAGGCTGCAGAGACAAACTGTAAACACACAACAGACATTTCTTATCACAATGCCTCATTGATATGTTACTGTGTGTGTGTGTGTGTGTGTGTGTGTGTGTGTGTGTGTGTGTGTGTGTGTGTGTGTGTGTGTGTGTGTGTGTGCGTGCTCAGGGTTAAATAACTGTAATTCAGTGTGGTTTCCTCCCTGTGGTCGGTTGGTTTGGTAACAGACTGACTGTCGTTATGTCTTTCTTTTTATTTCCTTGTGTTTACCCTCTCTTTCTTTCTTTCTTTCTTTCTTTCTTTCTTTCTTTCTTTCTTTCTTTCTTTCTTTCTTTCTTTCTTTCTTTCTACATTAGTCGGGTGATTTAAGATCAAGTCCATCATCCCTACTTCTCTGTGATCTCCAGAAAATCAGGTCCAGAGTTCACCTTTGACCCATGTAGCACACAACAGGAGATAGTTTGTGCGAGATGCATTCTCATTGTTCTGGTGCCGGTGGAACATCCGCCGCATGTCCCTCATTTTTTTACTAACTCTGGTTACCTGGTCCTCAGATCTCTGCAGGGTAAATCCAGACAGCTAGCTAGACTATCTGACCAATCGGGGTTTTCTGTTGCACGACTAAAACTTTTGAGCGTATACACGTTTCACCAAAACAAGTTCCTTCCCGAGGCTGTTTTGCAGAGGTACCGTTGCTCCATCCGACGCTTAGCGCCGCCCAAGCCGATTGTGATTGGTTTAAAGAAATAAACCAGACCACGTTCTCCCATCCCAGAATACTGTGTGGACTAGCCAGACCAGGTCTGACAATGCAAGACTTAACAAGTCTTTTGACGTTCCCTGAATTTCTCTGTTTTGGCATCATCCCTTACTGACAGAAGTTCCCAAATCTTAGACATTTTCATTGCTGTCTTTATGTAAATTACTCTTCTTCTTCTTCTTCTTCTTCTTCTTCTTCTTCTTCTTCTTCTTCACCCTTGGATGTTTAAGTTAGGTTTGCGCGAGCCACATGATAGACAAAAAACATAATCAAAACCATGCTCTATTCACACGTCAACTCCATCGGACACAGACTGTTATTATTTTTATTATAAAAATATCACAATATTATTGTATGTCTAGATAAGTTCAGGGTTGCAGTGCATGTCTGAAATGGCGTTCTTGTATTTTTCTTGATAAATCACGCAACTGAATTAGGTTACATCTCTCTCTCTCTCTCTCTCTCTCTCTCTCTTGTTGTGGTCTGGTGTACTCTAGTGACACAGTAACTGAATCTGGTCTTACATAACCAGCATAACTGTCTGTGGCTGTGGGATGTATCTGTTTTGTTTTTTTCTCTATGTGGCTGTTTTCTTGAGTCGTTCTTACAGTTGCAAAGCTTAACACGAACAGCGCATTGCTGTAATGCAGTGTCATAATAATCCACAACAAGATCATGTATAGAAATGTCTTTCTTTCCACTGATTGAACCCATCCCAAGGAGTGAGTTAAGAAAGCTTGTAATAGAGCTCTGACCAGGTCTGGGACTAACATTAGGGGTACATTCCACCACAATCATAATTTAATGTCTGCATAACCATATCGTGCCGTGTCAGTTGGCAGTGGTTTGGGTGGAGACGAGGGAGGACACAGTGTTGTTGACAAAGATATTGTCACCCCCCCGATGTAAGTCGAGTGCAGATTTGAGTCGCGCATGCTCAGATTTAAACGGTTTACGACATAACGTGTCATACTGAGATTTGTGAAATCCATGAAATAATAAACTTTTCTCATTACAAACAAAAACACAAGATGGGAATCATTTGAAAAACGTTATAGCCATCTATGATTGTTTGGTTGCTAACGTTAGCTCAAAACGCCAGTCAGCTGACAGCCTTTGTTGTGTTTGTTTGCTAGCTTGTAGCTAAGCTAGCAGTCATTTGAAAAACGTTTTAGCCATCTATGGTTGTTTGGTTGCTAACGTTAGCTCAAAACGTCATTCAACTGACAACTTTTGTTGTGTTTGATGCTAACTTGTAGCCAGCAGTGAACAAAATTTGTTAAGTAGGTCCATTTTAATTCTGTATTGATTTTACAGAAGTCTCTCGTTAGCATCTTGTATGCTACTTGTTGCAAAGTGACGCGTGCGCGACTCAAATCTGCACTCGACTTACAGATGTCAGTCAACATGGCTGACACTGAAAAACTAGGAAGTGTGTAGTTTGAAGAGAGCAGCTATTTGTGTTCCCTTCATCATGCAACAGATAGGAATGAGCCACTTTTCTGATTATGTTCAACCTAACAATTTCCCCCATAGTATTTAGAAAAGAAAAGCCTGAAAGGTCATGAAAACACAAAATAAATGATACCAAACCTAGAATATGTTTGACACAAGTTAAAGATAAATTTATTTAGGTGGTAAAGTTATTATGAAATAATAGGAAATGTAATTATGAAAATGTAATTATACACACACACACACACACACACACACACAGGGTCGTCGGCCCCCTGTCTGAGCCCGTCTTGGCCTCTTTGTTGAGGCCAGCATGACAAGAGCTCCATTGTCCAGAAGCTTCTCCATATGTTCTGGTGTACACCACAGTGAAGCGTTACGGACAATACCAGCACACAGGATCTGATCTAACTGTGGCTTTATCAATGACGAGAGCTTATCCTGAGACTCACATGGCTCTGCTGCAGTGGGCTGCATCCCTCCACATTTAAATAATGGATATTGATCGAATGTGATTATTTGATGATACAAGAGTTGTATGCCATTGCCATAAGTTTGAATTATTTCCACTTTGTTTCATAGATAATGTATCCTTCAGTGGCTGTGAGTGCATCTTCTGACATGTAATGTTGCAGTTCCACATGGGGTTAATGAGCTGTTTACTTTCTAAAGAAAAACAACTAATGCTCTTAATATTCATCGTCATCTCCTCCTGGCGTGCCCATTGTCATGGATGTTGGCTCTTTTAGGTCATTTCCATTTTGGTTTGAATCCGAATGGTGGTCAAGGGCTCTGTTTACAAAGCCACGGTCTATTGTTGTAACCTGCTGTGTTTGTTTGGCGTGATGCTACTTTCCGACCTCTATTGATGTGAATGAGAGCCATAGCCATCAGATGCCCAACGCCTTGTTTTTTCCCCCCAACTCATCCATTGTGATCTGTGTGTATCGGTACACTTCACTACTGCATTGCAGCGAAGCTTTAGTGCATAACATTTTGATATTAATGAACGTCCCATTGCTAAATGAGCTGCTGCAAAGCTCCACACAACTCCATCTGGATGTCTCAGTATGGCTATGTTCAGACGATTGTGATTCTAATTTGATTGATTGGTGACTTTCCTGTGCAGAAACTCAAGTGAAGATAATGATCTCTTCTGAAGAGTTCATCGTGTTTTTTTGAATCCTCCATGTTCTCCTTGGCTACGAGCAACTGTATTGAGAAGGGGGGGAGGGTGCACGGTCATGGAAGGCTTGTATCATGTGGACGTGTCGACCGTTTTGTTGTCATTACTTAGAATTCATCATGGGGGAGACAAAAACTACGCACTATAGCTTCCTGGTCACATTATACAAAAATTAAGCTGTGGCTCAGTTTGCTTCAAACCGAGTGCGTTGTGATTGTCTAACAGTTCCCAAAACCCTCGCCACCTTTCCAACATTGGAATTGGGGTGCCGCCGCAGATTGTTTTTGCAAACCTTTAAAGGTCCCATGGCGTGAAAAATTCACTTTATGAGCTTTTTTTTAACATTAATATGAGTTCCCCCAGCCTGCCTATGGTCCCCCAGTAGCTAGAAATGGTGATAGGTGTAAACCGAGCCCTGGGTATCCTGCTCTGCCTTTGAGAAAATGAAAGCTCAGATGGGCCGATCTGGAAGCTTGCCCCTTATGAGGTCATAAAGGGCAAGGTTACCTTCCCTTTCTCTGCTTTGCCCGCCCAGAGAATTTGACCCACCCATGAGAGAGAGACATCATGAATTTCAACCAAGCAAAGTGGCAGTTGGTCAAGGCCACACCCACCAGCCTCCACCTTGCCCCCCCTCTCCTCCTCAAAAGCTACAGACTCAGAAATGGCACATACTAAGGAAAGCTCATTGTGGGACTGGCTCAAGTGGCTGTAATTCTGCATCAAGGCTGAATTTTGGGACCAGATATGGTATTAGGGGACCACTAAGGTCTATATAAAAGAGACTTTAGATACAGTATTAGGGGACCACTAAGGTATATATAAAAGAGACTTCAGATACAGTATTAGGGGACCACTAAGGTCTATATAAAAGAGACTTTAGATACAGTATTAGGGGACCACTAAGGTCTATATAAAAGAGACTTCAGATACAGTATTAGGGGACCACTAAGGTCTATATAAAAGAGACTTCAGATACAGTATTAGGGGACCACTAAGGTCTATATAAAAGAGACTTCAGATACAGTATTAGGGGACCACTAAGGTCTATATAAAAGAGACTTCAGATACAGTATTAGGGGACCACTAAGGTCTATATAAAAGCACCCAAAGAGCCCCCTGTCATGGGGCCTTTAAAAACCAACAATCCAACAAACATGCACACTTCCTGCAATGATTGACTAAGTGTCAGGAGGTGGTCTTCACACAGTGGAGAGTTTTTTCTGTACCCAGGGAGTAAGACCTTCAACACTAACAGCACTCTGTTAGTGCCAGTAAAGAACACAGGAACACAGCAACTCATATCTGTTTTTAAGCTGGTGATTTATGGGTCTTTTTCTGAAATGCCAGGAAATATTTCCAGCCCTGATAGGAGTTTTAAATGGGTGATTAAAGCGAGAAGTTACAAAGTGATTAATGTTGACTACAGTTGAGAAATGAGCACATCGTTGAACCTGAGAGATGAATGGCAACCCCCGGGCAGTTAGTGACTGTTATACAAGGGTGGATAAATCACCTGACTCCGGTGGGGTCGCACAAACAACAAGCTTCTGAAGGAGGATATTTCACTTTGTCTTTGGCCTCATTCCATCCATCAAGCCAGCTCTCACTCTTCTAATAGTACGTCTTCCCTTTAGTTTTATTTGACAAAACCATGCTCGCCTGTGTGGCAAACTGAAATGATAAGGTCTCTAGCTTTTCCACTCTCTCCTACACACACATATCCACTCTCTTTCTGGATATGTCTGGTTGAAAAACACATCAGAGGATGACAGTGGCAAAAGAGATGGGTGGTAATGAATAAAGAACCCCTCCTCAGTGGTATGGTCTGATGCACCTCAAGAACAAATAACTAAATTGCAAATGGTGCACAATAGAGTTGTGCGCACAGCGCACAATATAGAACAAACAAACAGGATATAGAACAAATGTTGCAATGCACAGATGTTTAGGTTGGTCATCTGTAGGAAATAGATTTCTCTATTCATTATGTGTTTTTTTAGGAATATTCTTGTTACAAGGAAACCATCTATTCTGTATAATTATTTACCTTTCAGTTTAGAAATACATAACGATGCATCTAGGCATGTCACAAGAGGTAACTTTACTTAAGAAAGCAGTAAAAGGATATTTAAAAGTTCAATTAAAACATATCTAGTGATTAGAGAGGATGAGTAGACAACGAAGCATTGGTGGAGGCCTAACTACATATGTATGATTGTTGAATTGTGTCCAGAGAGGATGAACAAGATGTTATGTGACAATAGTATGTGTTCGACCTACATGCAAGGATGACTGCACAGGTGGAGCTGTCTATGTGTTTGTCCTTGTCTTATGTGTCTGTTTTGTTATTGTATATGAGGTTGTGATGTGTATTTATTATTTGCATTGCCACACTTTTAAGTGAGTTGTAAGGACCTCAGGAAGAATAGCGCCTGCAATGCAGGAGCTAATGAGGATCCTAATGACAAACGAACCTCGAGCCCCATCTACACTACTGTGTTTTGGTTTAAACACATATCTTTTGCTACATTTACACCTTGCGTCAGAGCCCCTAAAACAGAGACATTTGGAAACACTGATGTCCCCGTTTTGGTTTGAAAAATCCAGAATCCAAATCTCAGAAACGTCCTGATGAAGAAATGAATGCTCCACTAGTATTTTATTTTTTATTTGGTTTATGTTTGGCATTGGTTGGATCAATGCATCAATTCTAAATGATGCCAATTTTATACAAAAATCTGCTAAAAGAAATAACAGATTGGAACCGTTTTGGGTCCTACTATGATGATTATGAAACGGCATGAATCTTGTCCATTTGTCGACATTAAAAGATGAAACTGGCATTGTCACCCTGCTATGCCATACAAACTATTTGTTTTAATCACTGTTCCAATATCTTTTATTGTGACTGTTATTGCCTCTTTCTTCCTAAAAGGGAGTTTTTGCTTGCTCTGGAGGGAACTCCCATAATTGTTGGGTCTTTGTAAATTATAGAGTGTGGTCCAGATCTACTCTATCTGTAAAGTGTCTTGAGATAACTCTTGTTATGAATTGATATTATAGATAAAATTGAATTGTATTGTATTTTGGACATGCACAAATGGAGACCTTTGGAAATGACGGCACACAAAAAAGTATGTAATCTGAGTTTAACGGCAATGTAAAGCCCAGTGCTGGTAAACTTCCCATTTAAATTACATTACATTACGTACATTTTTATCTACGGAGAATGGCAAGAATTACAGTGTTCTTCAACATCGACAGATACATTCTGGTCCTTCATATGAAAGAATTTGGGCACCTTTGGTTTAAATCCATTATAACTGATCACTTTGAGACCATCCTGGAAAAGAGTCTGATTTTCAGGGCCCTCATTGTTTACAGCATTGTTAGCCCTCCTATTGTAGCACAACACGTGAATGTTCTTTTGCTCCATACAGTCGCAGAGGTCATCAGGTCTCAGGCCAAGGGCCTTTTTTCTTCCTCGGATCCTCCATCAGGCCGTATGGCTCCTTAAATCCTTTCAATTGACCAACTGGACTCAACCCCCCCCTCTCCACACACGCACATAAACACACACACACGCACACACACACACACACACACATCATCCCACTGTGTTTTCCCCGCCAACAAGGAATCTCTGACTTCCCCTCTTCAATTCACGCTCTACACGCCCAAGCAGCACTTCATGCAGACTGTATTGTGACTGAGGGCAGCAGAAGCTGACCCTGATTCCTGGAAGAATGTCCAAAGAAAGTGGACAGTGGAAAGTGTGTTTGAGAGGAGGGTAGTGGGGGTACAGGGAGGGGAACAGAGTGTTAAGAGCGTCCACTGGATTATGTTTTGACAAAAGACTGGACCCCCCGCTGCAGTAATTTTCCCGCCAGTCAGTTTCCTGTTTCCTGGAATCTGGCAAGTGTCACACACACACACACACACACACACACACACACACACACACACACACACACACACACACACACACACACACACGGGGGCCATTTGGTGCCAGCTGCTTACTATGATGCAACAGCAAGACAGTGACCAGCAAGCCCTCAGGGCATCTGGTTAATAAAGACTTCCTTTCATCCAATCCCTGGGAACATAATCCATACATTATTTTATCACGCCGCTTAGAAATCGCCTTAAAAACAGGGGGAGAGAGGATCTGCAGAATCCTTTTCATCCTGTGAAAATAATAAAAAGATTATTTTCCTGACTGTCAGTGTTTTTGATACTCACAGCATGTTCAACACATGGTTTATTACTTCAATAGTCAGCAGCTTTGGGAATAAAATCTGGGTGGAAGACATTTAGAAATCCTCTGTATTTAAAAAGCCAACGGCACAATTTTTTGTGTTTACAATAAAAAAAAACATTTTATTATTTTTGACTCTAACAAACATATCTTAGACCATAGTTGCAGAACAAAGTTACTCTACACCACTTCCCCTGTATTAGCTTGTCTATTCATAATCAATAAGAAAATATTTAAGATAAAATTCTTTGAACATGATGTAGAAACACAATGTTGAATATGCTGCCTCTATATACGTGGACCTCAAAGGGGGTTTTCACATCAAGGACCCGGGCCTGACGGTTCTCGGTGATGTCGGTGATGTAAGTGCAAACACACGTTGATCCTGCGTCATAGCAACAGTGTGAAAGTCAGTACGATTCCAACAGTAGATTTACAAACTTTAGCTTCCTGTACGCCTAATGCCCGCGTCTAAAAATAGTCATCTGACCAAAAGCTCCTGCTGCTTTAAAGGCATCTACAAATGTACGACACTGCGCAGAACATGCTGAGGATGCTGCGCAGACACTCAAATGTTCACTGCAAATATGTCTGAGAGGACAAATGCCAGCCTCCCCAACACACACACACACTGTCAACTGCCACAACTGGTGGACAGTTCCTATAAGGTGTGTGTGTGTGAGTGTGTGTGTGTGTGTGTGAGAGACAAACTGGACCTTGTTCACTGCAGACAACCCCAGTCTGCTGATACAGTGTGAAGTAACACACTCATTGAGTCTGAGTGCGAGTCTAAGAAGTGTTGTTTGGTGCTAAATGAGACCAGTCTCCTCAGCAGCTGCTGCTGTTATTCCAACAGAGGCTGTCATATGAGTGTGTGTGTGTGTGTGTGTGTGTGTGTGTATGTGTGTGTGTGCACCTCTTGCCCTCAGCTGTTAGTTGCCAACGCTCTTTTGTTTTCGAATGACATCATACAGTCAGGAACAGACAGACAGGATGGGGGATCCGATGTATAGAGTTTCAGTAAATAAGGTCAGCAACAGCAGTATAAACAGAGATACACCTGTAAACACTATGAGGACTAATTACTGGAACATGTGCTTTTCTGAAACTCAGAAAAAAAAAGAAAAGTCTAAAGGTTTTAATGTCTTCTGCATTGCAATACTGACAACATACAGGTGTGTACAAAACATTAGTTATGATACACTTTCATAATACAACTTTACTTACATATTGCCTTTCATACAGAGAGTGTAGCTCAAAGTGCTTTACAACAAAGTGAAAAACCACAAAACAATGCAAATGCACAAGTAAATTCCAGTTAAAGTGCATTTACTTGTATGATCAAAACATGGGAGGAGGCCTCGGGGAAGACCCAGGACTAGGTGGAGGGATTATATCTCCAACCTGGCCTGGGAACGCCTCGGGATCCCCCAGTCGGAGCTGGTTGATGTGGCTCGGGAAAGGGAAGTTTGGGGTCCCCTGCTGGACCTGCTGCCCCCGCGACCCGAGACCGGATAAGCGGATGAAGATGGATGGATGAATAAAAACCAAGCAGTCAAATAACAACAAAAAACATGGGCAGCTAATATCAAGAGCAGCTATGCCAAAAATACTATACATATAATGAATAATGTGAAAGATAAAAATAAGACAAATGAAAGCAGAGGAATCAGGGGCGGAGCCAGACAACCAAGGCAGCTATACAGTATTTACTATTTTTCACTTTGATAATAGAATGCCTAAAAATCTGTACATCATATGTGAAAAAATAATAGAACACAACAAATGTTGAGGATGACTCATTATCACTCCTGCCTCCAAAGTTAAGATGCAGACATGGTCTGATGTTACTATTTTTAAGTGACATAACGTAGGTAGGGTATTAGGCGTAAACAGCACTAGTCCTGAAACCGATTTTTAGTAAAGTTTACAAAATAAAAGCCAATATTCGATAAAAAAGTAACAGAACCTTTGCTCCATCAATGTGCCGGTGCAGTCAGAGAGAGAATGAGGAGGAATAAAACAAAGCACAAGTTTTTTTAACCCTTAAAAGAGTTGGGGCCTTAAGGAAACATGCATGGCTCAGAAGCCCCCCCATCCCCTCCCCCCCCTCGCTCGGCCCCTGATAGGTGAAAGCAGAGGCTTGAAATATGAAAAAGTGTTCACGCATTTGTCAGATAATGAATCACGTTGTGTGTCGCTCGACAGTAAGAAAGAGCTTTCATACACATGCACCAGTGTCGCACACATGTAGCTCAGTTTGTTGGTGTCACTCTGATAAAACATCTTGTGAATGCACTGCTGTTTAGAGACAGGCCTGGAAGTCCCCCAGTGTTGGACTTTCCCTCCGGCACGAGAACAAACACATTTGATTTGATAGAAGGGGACTTTCACGCTAAACTTAATAAACCCCATTTCACATGTTTATGTTTGGACCCCAGAACATGTAGATTATGGTCCTTGTTTGGTTGAAATCTAGTGCAATGCTAGCTTAGAAATCCAGACCCAAATCCCAAAAATAACACGGGGCGACGTATCCTGATACACCGCTGTGATTGGTGCAGCTCGCCCCTGGCCCACCTATATAAGATACACCGATATGATTGGTGCAGCTCGCCCCTGGCCCACCTATATCAGATACACCGATATGATTGGTGCAGCTCGCCCCTGGCCCACCTATATCAGATACACAATGTGATTGGTGCAGCTTGCCCCTGGCCCACCTATATCAGATACACGATGTGATTGGTGCAGCTTGCCCCTGGCCCACCTATATCAGATACACCAATGTGATTGGTGCAGCTCGGCTACAAGGGCCTAGTTAATGAGCAGCATAACTCGATGTCAGAGATTAACAATGGATCAAAGGACTACATGTAAAATATGGTGTCAATCGTACCCCTCAGCTCTACAGAGCTTTTGTCTTTCAGCTCATTGTTCACTCACAACTGAAATGTTTTGGTTCAGTCTTTCATCAACCTTAAATGAATATATATAATAAATATAATAGCACTAATAAACCCACTGTACCTGCCCAGCATCAAACAACACACATACACAGTTAGGGGCTAGGTGGTGAACACAGTGGAGCATTTAGCAGTAACTTACTGAGCAAATTGAAATTGTGCTCTGGCAAGAATTCTGGATTTCCAGGGTAGTGCAAAGCAAGTTCTCAAAAAAAAGTTTCTTTTAAGGTTCCTGTGGTCAACCGTTTGTTAAAACAGTAACCTGCCATATTACACAATGCACATACACTTTAAATGCACATACACTTTAAATGCACATACACTTTAAATGCACATACACCTTTGTTAAAATTGAACTATGAAAAAGTAAAGTAGCATAGAAACACATTCATGAAGCAAAATGAGCAGATTGCTCCTCTGTGCATTATGTAGAACTTGCACTGGTATTGTAGGAATTTGGCTGGGGACCAGTATGATGTGAGGCCATGGGGTTAAAAGTCCTCGTCCCTTTATATTTTTGAACACAGCCTCATTGTCCATCTCAGTCTCCCATTTAGCTGCTGTAATGGTGTTCCAAAGTGTGTCGGATGTGGCTTTAAACAGTAACTGCACTGATCTGACTACACTGAATCACCAATGCCAGTGAAGGAATATAGTAGCTTTACTGATTGCCAGGCTCTCATTGGCTAGCTGTTAGCTAATCAGAGTCAAGCAGCTTAGCTCGTTGAATATTAATGAGAACAGGCCCAAATCGAGTCTTCCTGCAGGCTTTCTATACCACGCTAGAATGGCTGGAAACAAGGTAACCAAGGCATTTTTTTCCACAAAAAATGTTACACAGTCCATGGTAGAACATCAGACATTACCGCAAAGTCATGAAAAACGTGCGCCAGGGCCCCTTTAACAAGTGAACCTTCACTTACTGGTGACAGAGAGCACCGCTGTCAACTCTGCTGAGAAGCTTATTAAAAGACAGCGACAGGCTGCCGAGTTGAACATGTTAAAAATGAAATAATAAAAAATAAATAAGAACATGTACATATCAGCACAAGCAAGAAAAACCAACCAAAACAAATTACTCAGAAAACATATCTTTCAACATTATTGTACATGATTTAAATCAGGATTCTGATGTTCAAAAATGAGTAGGAAGAAGTTAAAAAAACTATCCTGGTCCTGGCCCTTTTTTTGTATTTTTCAGTATAATTCTTCACTTATTTATACATACATGCTTACATATATTTACATGCATATATACACACACAGGCTTAATTTACAGGGGGGATGGTGGGATTACACCCGTCCCTCTCCCCCCAAAATTCTGATTTAATTTACCTAAATAAAGACATCTGCACCATTAATTGATGCAGAAAAAATCACCAGAATGCAGAAAATCAAGGGTTTGAAGCTCAAAAATTCAATTTTGCTCAAATTATAGAGATCTCAACCATGTCTGAGCCCAAAGTTACGCCCTTGCATACACACATATACACATTTCTTTTTCTTTTCCAGCTACCTACCATGTTTCATCTGTCAGTCAGATAAAAACGAATAATAGCCCATCCAAACTAGACATAATATGTAACCCCAAGAACAATAGTTAGTAGAAAATACAATCACCTCGAGTCCATCCCGTTATTAACAGTGCTAGTATAGTACCTAGATTTGTAGGCTTACTGGACAGAGCGAAACAGACCGACACATGAATGAAATGAACACATTTTGAACCAGCATTGAACGTTGTACATTGTATGTTGCTGTATAAATGATGCTTTCATTGACTGTTGCACGTTCTGAAGTGGTTTTGAACCAACCAACTAGTTCTCCAAACCATATGACGAAATAGCTGGTTTATTCTTCCTACTCTTTAATACGACCCATAAGAGTGTTTTTTTTTTTTATTTCTCATATCAAAATCATAGAAAGTAACTTGACTACAACAATATGCTTTGAAATGATTAGCATCAACAGCATCATCATTAACCACAGGCCTGAAAAATAAGTGTGTTTGTGGATGCTGCCATCCAGCCATGTCTAACAGAGTCATTACCATAACAAACATTAATTCCCTTTGGAATTCATGCCCCCTTTTTGTACAATACAAACCAAGAGAGTTAATGCAGCAGTCCACTGAACTGTTCCCCTTTTCACTGCTATTGTTCTTGGTTTGTTTTCCACAATGGGCCTCCGTCGACCCCATTGTTCCACAACAAGTCCAGTTACTGTTATTGGGCTTTATTGTTTGGAAAAAAGCTCTTGGTTGTGGATAGTGGAAGTTGCCTGGGAAAACCCTGATGAACCTCCGGCAAATTTGAGATTTGCTCTGCAAGTCCCGCTGGCCAAGCCCATTTCCAATTTTTCCAAATCGAGGCACCAATCACAACCGTTGAGGCGGGCTTTATGCGATGACGATAGCTCTGCAACATGCTCTGCATGGGTCATCTCCTTCATCACCGTGATTGGGTTTAGGTCTATCCGATTGCGCCCAGAGGCATTTGAGCGGCAGGCGTATACTGGTGACGCCCCTTTGGAATTGGGCTGTGAATGAACCTTCCCCAGACCCACTCTCAGTTACAACCGAGAAGGATCTGGTGTCAACCAGGCTACTGTGGAAGGCACAGGAGATTCAAATACCCAGGTGTTGGTGCTGAAAAAGCAGCATCTGGATGGCTGAACTATTTGATGTGACAAAAAAAACTACCTCTTACTTTGGAAGCATGGTTTGCTTATATCTGTGTATTAGAATCAGCTTTAATAGCCGTGTAAGGGAACCAGTGATGGAGTAATTGAGTCCTTGACTCAAGACTTGGACTCGGACTCGAGCATTCATTAAATAGGACTCTGAAGTTGGATGAAGTTTCTGATGTTTTTATGTGTAATAGGCAGTGATGGAGTACTTGACTGCCGGACTCTTTTCAGATGACTCGAGACTTGACTTGGTATTCACAGTTGGTGACTCGACTACAACGATGATTTCAACACAAACAGAGAATTTAACTCAATGTTTTTTCATTGTTGTTTGTACACAGACACAAGTAAGCTTTGACAAATACAAGTAAATAATATAGAGGACTATTATGTGCATAAGTATGTTAAAGAAAGGTGTATACATAAATACATACACATACATAAAAAATGTCAAAGTCTGTTACCATTGCACTTGGACTGAAAACCAGTTTTAAATAAACTGACTGTACACACACACACATACACACACAGACACACACACACACACACACACACACACACACGCACCTTCCACTACACTGCATTTATGTGTGTTTGTGTGTGTGTGTACACGTGTCTCCTGTCAACAGGTCTGCAGACCAAACACACAGTGACATAATTACTACAGGAAGAGAAACAGGGTCAACAGAGGTGTGTGTGTGTGTGTGTGTGTGTGTGTGTGTCTTTCAGAGGTGGTCTGGCAGACATAAAAACAAACACATACAAAGACACACACACACACGCCACCTTGTACACTGTGTCCTTATGCCCTGTGTGAGCATGTTTTCATGTGTCTGCCACTGATATGAACCAGTGGAACTAATTAAGTAGTGTGTGTGTGTGTGTGTGTGTGTGTGTGTGTGTGTGTCTGTGGGTGTGTGTTTGTGTGTGTAGTCCCATGGTGCTGATAAGCAAGTGAGCCGCTTTGACCACATCCATTGCCTCACATTGATAATTCGAGCAGTTAACGAGACACAACGGGTGTTACAAGGCTTCCTCTGCATATACAGTATGTGTGTGTGTGTGTGTGTGTGTGTGTGTGTGTGTGTGTGTGCTTGTGTGTGGTTAGCTGTGTGGTAATGTTTAAGCGAAGAGGGGTTAACGAACACAGCTGCCGTCAGTTAGAGCGTACAGCCAGACCTCTGTATGTGGTTTACTGTTGAGAGAGAGTGTGTGTGTGTGTGTGTGTGTGTGTGTGTGTGTGTGTATTCCTGTTTGTGAACATGCTACATAATCTACAAATCATCTTTACACATTAGGGTTTTTAGTTAGGACACTGAAACCTGCGACTGCAGTCTTATAATACTTTTTTTTAAGAAGCGTTTGTCTGCATCCGGAGGAGGAACGTGCTGATTGGCGGATGGTGGCTAGCATTTTGGGAGAAAACCTACGTATGAATATTTGCGCTTTTTTACAACTATTTTTTGCGCAACATTTGAGTCAATCGCTTACAACCAGTGAGTTATGGTCATTTAAATTTGAGAAGTTACTGTAAGTGTGTTCAATTGTCCACATGTCGTCTGAGGGCGTTTTTAATAGTTGGATTTCTCTGGTTGAAATCAATAAATTAGTGGATACACTTGTTGTGTTTGAACACAGAAACTAAATTCAAGTGACCCAAAATGCATCACTGCTTGTGCGTAAATGTTCACTCTGCTCATTGGGTCAAGAACACAGAAAGAAGCTCAAAGGCAACATAAGCCGTTTTCACACATGAGGTTACAGAACATGCTTTATTATGCCTCAATAGTACAAAAATAACTTACGTAATAAATAAAATCTGGAACAAAATAATAGCTCTCTTTTCAAATAAATAAATAAATGGGAATTAATGTTCTAAATATGACCTATTCTGTGTCAGCTTCAAAATCCAGCTGCAACTAAATATCTCTTAAAACCTTTTCAATGTAATAAGATGAGGTTTTTCGGTGTCCGTGTGAGCTCTGAGATCTCCAGCAGCTTTATTACACACTCAAACAAATGTGCTAGCTTTGCACACGGTGCACTCCGCCTCCCACTCGTCCCGACCGGACCGGGCCGGTACGTGGAAAGTGTTTTTTTGCAGTTCAACTGTGAAGCTGCACTTACGCTTTGGCATTTTGTGTGCAATGCTGCTCCGCTGTCTGATCTGCTCCCTGTGTGTGAGCACCGCGGAGCTGCCCAGCTGCCCAGCATTGGTCACGTTTGGCTCTACTAACAAAGAAAAGAGTGAAACATCAAAGAAAAAAAAAGGGTTGATGTCATTGTGCTGCCAATAAAGTTTGTTTGACAGGTGATCTTTGAACACCGCAGGAAGTAATCATTAGCAGACACGGATGACAACATTACATCTTTACCTTTAATGGTGTGCTAACAGAGGGACTGTGACAGTGTGTGTTCACTGTTTCTAGCAACAACAGAAGAGAGGGCTCTTTTAATATGAGTGTCATGTTGCTTCCTGTCTGTGAAGTGTGTGTGTGTGTGTGTGTGTGTGTGTGTGTGTGTGAGAGAGAGACATAGAAACTGAGAGAAAGGAATTGCCTGTTATGTGAAACACACACACACACACACACACACACACGTTTTTCAAATACCCCTGGTTAGTATGGACAGCTGGTCTGTTGGCGGGAAAGCAGTGGCCAGCTGTCACTGAGAGAGAGAGAGAGAGAGAGAGAGAGAGAGAGAGAGAGAGAGAGAGAGAGAGAGAGAGAGAGAGAGAGAGAGAGAGAGAGAGAGAGGGGGTTACAAACACAACAGGAGAGAGGAAAAACAAGAAAACAGAGAAACATCTAGAGAGAGAAATACACATGTAGAGTGGAAAGTGAAAAAACAAAGTGAAATGAGAGAAAAAGCTGGAAACAGTAAAAATCTCCTTTCATTTAATGCTGTTTGCAGAGCATGGCAGTGCAAATAGCAAAGCGAGGACGATGGTTTTTGAAATTTACTCAGTTCACTTTTGATCAAAATGAAATATTGCTTCATGAAATACATTTATTCCCACCAACTTCTTACAATAATATTCAACTTTTTGGAGCTTGTTTGTGAAAACAACTGCTTGCTATAAGATAAAAGAGGTTTATTAAAGGTCAGATCCCAGATGTATATGTATGACACATTTGGCCATGTTTGAGGGTTCTCATCCTTATTCTTTTTAAATTTAAAAATACTTTTTATTGAGATTACAATTTACACTTTGTTGGAAATCCCTACACACAGGCCTGAAAGTGAGTGAGCGTACCTGGAAATCCAGAGTTCTTGCGAGAGTACAATTTGAATTTGCTCAGCGAGTTACTCTGGCATCGAGTAATGCTGCTCATTAACTATGCCCTTGTGGCCGAGCTGCACCAATCACAGCGGTGTATCTGATGTAGGCGGGGCCAGATGCGAGCTAAACAGATAACAACAGCCATTAGTAAACATGGCAAGATTCTCACAGTGTCAGGTTCAATTCCTGTGCAATAACCCAGCAACACTGTCTCTAATCAGACTGTTTACTGGTTCCACTTACTATTTATTCATCATTCATATTTTCTATTTCAGAGCTGTTCATACTGTTCATAATGTAATATAATATTTATATAATAACATAATACTATTTATTCCAGCACCCTTTGCACTATGCTCCATAATTAAATAAGAATAACTGTCATAATTACAATTTACTCCTGCATACTTTGCACTCTTCAATGCTCTATTGTCTCAACCTGTCTATATAGTTTCTGTTTATAGTGTGTATATATTGTTGGTTTGGTTGGTTGTTTTGTATATGTAAGCACATTATGAGCAATGATGATGATCCAAAGCAAAATTCCTCGTATATGTGTCCTCATACCTGGCAAATAAAGCTGATTCTGACTCTGAAGATGGCTACGGAGGAACACCAGTTGTTTGAAATGGCTTCGACCGCTACAACTTGGCTTTTTATCTGAAAGAGGAACAGAAGACGGTGCCGAAGGTGCCCCCAGGAGGACTCTAGAGTCTAATCTACAGATACATCACCCCGTGTGTTGGTTGTTTTTCAAATGCACGCCCCTCGAGATGGGCGCCTAGCTGTTGGGTGCAGGTCCAGGCCGTGTGTGGGGTGTGTGCCACAGAGGTGAACTGCTACCTCCACTCCAGCTACCATTCCACACTCCGTACAGGGACTTGAACCAGCGACCCTCCGGTTCCCAACGCAACTCCCTACCTCACTGTTGCTAGACTAGTTACTAGCTACAACTGTTGGCAGAGCCACAAAGTCTGCAGTGCATATAAGGAAACTGAACACTCCACATGGAAGAAGAAAAATCTCAATTCCTACAAAAAAAAGAGAATTTTTTTTAGTGAGGGACTAGTCCTGCATACAGCTCGACCAATAAAGGATTTTTAAGGCCGATATTATATATATTCTAATATTTGGTGACTTAAAAATCCGATATTCCGAGATTCCGATTCCGATTCCGATATTCCGAGATTTATAGATTTAAAAAAATTTACATCCAGAAATGTGTCACAAAACATAAAAGAGATTTCCCTAACTTTAGTTATTTGTAGTTATTTATGAGTCCTCACATATAATAAATATGATAATGCAGTTTGATAATAAAGTGTTGTTTTACAACAGAACAGAGGAACATCATATATTAACGTTCTGATAAATAAAATGTATTAAAATGATATGAAACTTGAAGTCTTTTGAACAAAAACCCAAAGAAATCAAAGAGTTGCCAACAGGGACGCTGTAGAGCGCCCTCTGGTGGGCAAATGCCAACACTCATGACATGGTTCAAGGGTGTTTCGTCCGTTTTTATTTTATTTATTGGCCTTTAGAAATGCCGATAGTTTGGAAAATGCCTAAAATCGTCCGATAATATCAGTCTGGAGAGAGAGAGAGAGAGAGAGAGAGAGAGAGAGAGAGAGAGAGAGAGAGAGAAATGCTGGTTTCACATTAGCAATACTCATGCTACCATTTCCCAGGCTTTTAGCGGTTATTGTCCTCTGTTCTAAGGTTATTATTCCGTTAATATGAAACGTGTGTCTTTTTGACAGAATAATCAGATCATGTTAAATACTTCTTCTAATATTCTTTTAAATCAAATACTGAGTACTCAGAAAAGTATTCAATCCAACTCTTGTTCTTTCCCTCTCTCTTTCTCTCCACAATGAGGCCTTCATTCAACCTCTAGTTTCAATGAGGTTAATTATCTGTCTCCTAATTGGCCTCAGGGCACACACACACACACGCACACACACACACACACACACACACACACACACACACACAGGGAAAAGGGCACAGGAATAAAGTGACTCCATATTATTCTTCAACCAATAGTAAAAACAGTGTGCCCACACATAGAGGCATGCACACATACAAATACATGGAAATAATTTGTTTTGAGCTCAGTTCTCTTACCTTTCATATAACATAACATATCATAACAAACATCAGGTATGAGTTTATAGTTCATACGTCTAACTGGGAAGTCAAAATGTCTTTTAGATTAACGTACTTACTCATACTACTTAACTTACTCATATTTGGTTAAAGATGATCGGAATTTCAGTTTATTTTTACTTTTATAGCAATCATGCTTTAACACTACATGTTTTCAAAGGCACACACACACACACACACACACACACACACACACACACACACACACACACACACACACACACACACACAAAATCACACACACAAGCAGGAGCCAGGGAGCGTGGTAAAATAAGGGTGAATAGTGAAAAGCACCTATTTATTCCCGCTCCCTCAGGTCTCCTGGGACACACACACTGGTAGGAACAATGACTGGGTTTAACTCCATCCAGTGACCTGCACCCACACACACACCCACACCCACACCCACACACACACACACACACACACACACACACACACACACACACACACACACACCGTTCTTTATGTATAACCTGACTCCCACACTATTCATTCTGTCTGAGAAACACATAAACACGGTAACACACACACACACACACACACACACACACACACACACACACACACACACACACACACACAGTATAACTTGTGATCACAGTTAGTTCCTAAATATATGTGAATCTAAATATAGAATATATAGAACAGAATAGAATAATAGAGTCAGTCTTCTGTGTGTATTTTGTCTAATTTAGTTGAATTTGTCATGTTTAAGTGTCAGTTTCGTTCTTTTCTGTTATGTTCTGCACACAGCTGATAGAGATTGTAAGACGTTAGTCTTCAGTCCTCCAGAAACCATTTGCTTCCATTCATTGTTGCACAGAAAACCAGCTTTCCTGAGTGAGAAAGGCCGTCACAATGAACAGAAAGCTTGCACTTGTGTTAAAACCAAAAGATATTCTGTCATTTTTATGTCTTTCCTTCATGTTTGTCCCCTTTTCTCTCTCTCCATGGCTTTGGAATATAGCTTCATTTTCCCACCCTTCGTCTTGCTTTCTAGCCCTCTCTCTTTGTTAATTTCTTTCTCTTCTCGTTCTTTATTTTTTTCCTCTTTCTCCCTGTCCCTTCCCCCAGTTTTCCCACCTCCATGCCTCATCAGTAGCACCACAAAGCCTGGCCCTGCCCTGGCAACCACCGCACCACCGCCTCTGCCCCGGCAACAGGCCGTCGTCAGGGCTGCTGACCCCTGACCCCATCACAGCTGCTCAGCCATCGCATATCCCACAATGCCCTGCTCCCTGCCCGCTCTCGTGACCAGGGGGTCACACACACGGGAATCAGCAGTGAATAAGACTCCATCACTTTCACTCTGTCCATTTCTAAAAATAAAAAATGAGACGAGAGGAAGCGAGGAGAAGAGAGGAGAGAAGAGACTAGGAAAGGAAAGAAGAGTAAATGAAAAGAAACAAAACAGACTGTAGAGACTATGAAAAAAGGGAGATGAGAGAAAAGGAGAGACAACTGTAATGAAGAGCGGCAATAAGGAAAAGAAGACGAAAGAAAAGGAGAGAGAAAAATACCCAAAGGAGCGGAAGTCGGGGGGAAGGAATGGAAGCAGGGAACGAAGAGGAAAGGAAAGAAGGAGTAGAGAGGAGAGGAATGAGGGGAGAAGAGACAAGGAAACAAGAGTAAATGAAAAGAGAGAAGGACAGACAATTAGAGGAGCATAGAGGCAAGTAGAGGAAATGAGAGGAAACTGTGAAGAGGAGAGGAGGAAAAAGAGGAAAGAAAAGACAGGAAGAATGAAAAGTAGAGAGATAACGGAAGAAAAGGAAGAAACAAAGAGAGAAGAGGAAAGGAAACATGGAGAAGAGAGAGGATTACAGTGAAATGCATAGAAATCTGATCAATATCAGAAATACTTTATTGATAGAAACTCTAATATAATAGTAGAAATACCAGAGTAGAAATATAAATAAAGAAATATAACGAGTGTGGATATGTACGGTATTTACATAGTTAAAGGAATGCTATTAAACAGTATTTACATAATTAACATAATTAAGGAATTGGTGAAGATGTTTTCTGAAACTTCTCTGTGCAGATGTTAATATGGAGCTTGACATTACATAATATCACACATTCATGACACGGGAAAGTGGATCCAATACAATAATATTTCTTTTTCAAAAAGATAGAAGTATTTGAAATCGCTACACATAATGCATTTAGAAATGCGTCTGCAAACCTTGGACGTGGCCTCGGCCGGGTTTGATTAATGTCATTTTCATGAATTAAAGGCTTAATATGCGTAAATCAACAATCTATTACATATTGAATTATGTGCGACTCAGCTGACTAACTGCAGCTTCCGCTCCTCTCTCTGGTTGGCTGGCAGTTCAGGACAAACAGCGCCATTGTACCATTAAAGTGCAGTGATCATATCATAGCAACAACACTCATTAGAGGAATAATCAGACAACAGCAAGGCAGATCGGTGTTTGAGTGCCTCTTTGCATGAGTGCTATTGCGTGTATGTAGGCTTGAATGTGCTTTTGTGTGTGTGTGTGTGTGTGTGTGTGTTGTCTATACCTTTGAGCACCACGTGTCCTCAGAAGGAGGGAAAAAGAAAACTGACAATGTCTCTTGGGGACATTTTTATTCAAGCAAACATGATCACGTGAACAGTATTAATCATTAAGATTTATTTTCTATACATTCTTTATATAGCAAGTTTGGCGTTTTTCCTCTAAAGGGAGTGTTTAATCTGGCCAAACTGTTGGTTTGTTTACAACCAATCACTCCCAATTTCCACCAGTAGCAGAACGCCGGCGGGGTCATTAGGTTTCCATTAAAGTCATTGTGTGTATTTCCACTGTCTGCGGAGCGGCTGCGTCCCAGCTCCGTCCCAACTCCGTCCCAGCTCCGGCGGTCCCCAGCCCTCGGGAGCCGGAGAGCTCCGCAGCAACTCAGTACACGGCAGATCGTGCAGGACAGGAAGTCGAGCACAGACACAAAATAAAACATCCCGTTCATTTTCAAAATAAAATAGACCATGCTCACTACACCTTGAAAACACAGCACAGAGTTGTTTCCTCTCTATTCCTCTGGATGCAAACAAACTGGTGTTGGTTTTGTGGTTCTAATCTACATGAATTCGCGAGATCTCGTGGGTCCTCGTGACTTCAGCTGTCAGTCATGGCCGCAACAAAATCCAGACCTGGTGGGTGTTGACGGACGGCGGAGCACGATCTGCAGACGTTCTGCAACCGGTGGAAATTAGGTGTCAGATCCAAGTCCATCTCCATCTTGACTATTTTTTATTAGACGTTGCTGTGTTGCCTCATAAACAAGTTTGTATGATATCACACGGAAACCGGTTACATGACACAAGTTGAGCCAATAAAAGGTGACTGTGAGCCGGGTACCTGGCACCGGGCACCCTAAGGCTTCAGGTGTGTCACGACCCAATGTGAGTCGAGTGCAGATGTGAGTCACGCATGCTCAGATTTAAACTGTTTACGACATAACGTGTTATACTGAAATTTGTGAAATCCATGAAACTTCTCATTTCAAAACAATAATACGTGTAATAATAACAATAAGAATATAGAAATCATTAGAAAAACGTTTTAGCTATCTACGATAGTTTGCTTGCTAACGTTAGCTCAAAACGCCATTCAACTGACAGCCTTTGTTGTGTTTGTTTGCTAGCTTGTAGCTAAGCTAGCAGCCTCTTCAAAAACGTTTTAGCTATCTATGATTGTTTGATTGCTAACGTTAGCTCAAAACACCATTCAACTGACAGCCTTGTTGTGTTTGATGCTAACTTGTAGCCAGCAGTGAACGAACTTCTTTATGTAGGTCCATTTTTACTGTATTGACATTACAGAAGTCTCTCGTTAGCTTCTTATATGCTACTCGTCGCAAAGTGACGCACGCGCGACTCACATCTTTACTCGTCGCAGCGTGACTGCACTCAGCTCACATCGGGTAGTGACAGGGCGTGAGAGAGCGACCATCATAGCTAGGTTTAGCCGACAAAAGGTAGCCGACATACCACAGTGACAGTTAAGTTTAGACAACAAAATGACTAATTAAGATTAAAAAAAAGTTGTATGTTTGGGTTAAAACAACGGCCCCCTGAAGTGGTTCTCCTGGGACACGACCACCCATTTCCTGTGTGAAAGTCTTGTGTTTTTCCTTCTTCCAGGACACAAACTACGCTCCCCCATTTGAAAACACAGGGCAATATGTTTTGTAAGATGAAAAACCTTGTTTTATTGTCCCAAACAAGAGAATCTCATAAATAGATGTATATATAATAGAATGTGTTGTAAAACCAACATTAATATCAGGTTCTCTAATGATACTCCTGTGCTACTTGTAGTGTCATGGGTGGCTGCAGAAGAAGAAGAAGAAGAAGAAGAAGAAAAACTACTTCCTGCTTCTTCTGTTTGGAGGTTTCAGAGCTGCGTTCGGTCCGGTGACGTATGACGCACAGGAGTCTCGTTAAGTTTGAGGCGATGGTGCAACAAATACATATCCCACATGAAAAGAGCAGATGAAAGAGTTGCTGATTAAGTTTAGGTTAGACTTAGAGGATGATTGTATTCAGCAATGCAGTCTGTGTGTGTGTGTGTGTGTGTGTGTGTGTGTGTGTGTGTGTGCGAGTGTCTTGGTTCCAGGTGCTGTCCCTGGTGTAACCTGAGCAGGTCTTTATTAATAAATAATGCATCTGAACGAGTCAGCCCATCAGTCAGCCAGTAGCTTTGGCTTATTCTGCCTTTTGCCCTCCAAAGGACAGATACCCACACACACACACACACACACACACACACATACGGAACAACACACAACATCACAGAGGCTGAGATAACCTGACAGTTTTTAGCTTCAGGATTCAATTTCAGGGATTCTTTATTTTGTCGTGTCACCTGGAGCCTCCTCAGCGATCATGAATCCTGAATAGTAAGTGTTGGTTCTTTCTGTATGCTGCGTGTGACTTACAAAACATACAATGTGTACCAACAGGAAGACTCTGACATCTGCTCTTCAACGGTGACGGCTGACATTAAAAAGTTAGGAGACCATTTCAGAGCCTTGTTTTTGACGTGGCTACAGTGTTCAGGGAGATATCTTTGCAGTCGGTGGCGTGTGTTTTGTTGTTTGTGCTAACTCTTCCCAATATCGAAATACACGTTTACTAATTTAATTTAGTGAGTTTGTACTAATGTCTTAGTTACATGTCTACGATTAAGATTAGATATGTTACTGTATACCATATGCATGTATAATTAATATAAAGGAAAGATGATCTCATAGTTTGAAGTGACTGAGATGTAGTTGGCAGTTGTAGAGTTGTGAGTTACAGAAGAAAAAGTCTAGTTTTCTGCATAGATAATTCTGGGAAGTTAGATCACTAGGCCCCTGTGGCTGCTGGGTATTGCAGTCCTATGACTTTGATGTGCTTCATTTGCCACATCAAACTGAAGAAGAAAGTGAGACTTCTCCCTCAAAACTGTGAGAGATGGGAAGCGACTGATCAGGCCGAATGCGTTTTCAGACGACGGTCGGCCGTCGAGTTGGTGTGTCTGAGCTTTTAATAGACACACATCACAACTCAAATGGTTTTAATTTAAACCATTTGGTGGTTGGTGTTAACCCTAAGCCCTAACCCTAAACTTAACTGTCGTCACCAGTGGATGGTAAGTTTTTGTCAACGACTGCAACGGCTTCTAAAAATATTAATTTAACTGTCAAATCCACTAAGCTGTCATGTGACCCCATCGTCTAGTGATCAACCAGTGGTTGCCTTTATTTTGTAGGATATCTTACTCTGTTATGTAAACGTTTTTGTATGATGTCATGTGAACATGTTCATGATAATGCGTTGATGTACAGCTACAGTTATGTGTGTGTGTGTGTGTGTGTGTGTGTGTGTGTCTTCCTCCAGTGACTACCTGTTCAAACTTCTTCTAATCGGTGACTCTGGAGTCGGAAAGTCATGTCTGCTGCTGCGCTTTGCGGTAGGCACACACACGCACACACACACGCACGCACTCACACACACACACACACACACACACACACACACGCACACGCACACAGTGTGTGGCACTATCTTTGTGGGGACCCGTCACTGACATAATGCATTCCCTAGCCCCTTACCCTAACCTTAACCATCCCAACTAAATGCCTAACCTTAACTCTTACCCCCACCCTAACCATAACCTAATTCTAACCCTAATCCTAAAACCAAGTCTTAACCCTCAAACAGCCTTTGTTGTGTTGTGGGGTCCTGCAGTTTGGCCCCACAAAGCTGTCGGGACCTCACAAGTGTACTGAACTCCCAGTTTTTTTGGACCCCACGAATGTAGTTAAACAAGAACACTTTACTGCTTATTGTTGATCGAATGTCACACACCCCCTCAGGATGACACCTACACTGAAAGCTACATCTCCACCATCGGAGTCGACTTCAAGATCAGGACCATCGACATGGACGGGAAGACGGTGAAACTACAGATTGTAAGAGTTTGTTGATCAGATGTCATCAACGGTGTTGTGGGGAGTGGGTTCTTGTTAGGGAACACCATGTAGTTTGTTAAAGCAATAAAAAAAACAACAGAGAATACTGTGTCATGTAAGCTTGGTACTGACCATGCTCACCATCTTACTTTGTGTGTGTGTGTGTGTGTGTGTGTGTGTGTGTGTGTGTGTGTCCAACAGTGGGACACAGCAGGTCAGGAGAGATTTCGAACCATCACCTCCAGCTATTACAGGGGAGCCCACGGCATCATCATCGTCTACGACGTCACTGAGCAGGTCAGTGTGCGTTTCTGTCACATCATCAACAACATAATGGGACAGAGATTGAACATTAACTTCTCTTCTTCTCTTCTCTCCACAGGAGTCCTTTAACAACGTGAGGCAGTGGCTGGACGAGATAGATCGCTACGCCTGTGAAAACGTCTCCAGGCTGCTGGTGGGGAACAAGTGTGACCTCGTTAGTAAGAAAGTGGTGGACGCCGGCACCGCTCAGGTAACAGGCTATCAGCGCAAGGGGCAACTAAAATCTACCACCTCCAAATACTGACCCATTGCTTTAGCAGCTGTGTTATTCTTTTCTTAATTTATGTATTTGATTTAAAAAAAAAAAAAGAACCACATATTCGCATCCCAGGGGAAACACAAGACTTTTACTTTTACTACTAAGTCAGGATTTCATGTTCAGTTGTTTTAATTAACGTTAACCCTTGTGTTGTCTTCCCGTCAAAATTGAAAATCAACCCTTTTGTTGACGCTTGTTAACTTTTTCTTCCATTTTTGTCCCTTTTTTTCAATGTTTGTCACTTTTTTTTAACGTTTTCAACACCACGTAACACTAACATTCATTTTAGTTTTACAGTTATTTTTGGAATTTACGGTCAATAAACCTCATTTATAGGAAATTATACCTAATGTTTGAGTTAGAAAAGCAGAAATTAGGAATTATTGAGACTAAAATTAAAGGAATGGATGTTAATCACAGACTGGAATATGTCAACTTTTATTCAATACTATTTCAAAACCACTTCTATTTTTATTCAAATGCTATAAAATTGAATAAGACGCCCCAAAATTAATTAAAGTAGAGATTTGTACTTGGCAAAGAGCGTTGTGTGGAATCAATCATTTTATTTTGAGGAATTAAAAAGAAAGCGGGTCAATTTGACCCGAGGACAAAGACAAAGGACAAAGGTAAAACATTTAGAATAGAAGTTGAGAAAGCCACAGGGTACTTTGTACTCATTTCTTTAAATCCACTTTAAATATGCTTATTGTAATACTCAGATTGGGGAGCGGGGTGGGGTGGGGGGGGGGGTTCAATCACAGAAGGCTTGAATCATGTGGACGTGCCAACAGTTTTGTTGTCATTACTTAGAATTCCTCAAGGGAGCGGCAGAAACTACGCGCTATAGCTTTAAATACATGGATAAATACATAAAGCTAAACTAAAAACAGGACCAAAATATAAAATAAAAAAATAACTAGACTGGGAAAGTAATTAAAACTCAAAGCTCATGAGTCTGCTGCCCTCGGTTTCCAGAGGCATGGACCAGAAAGACGCCTCACCATGGGCTTTTCTTTAGACTTTAGAGATAATTAAAACAATCTTTAACCCTTGTGTTGTCCCCCCCGAGTCAAAAATTGACAAAAATTTGACATTTTTGTCCCTTTTTCCAGACTTTTAAGTTTTCTCTAACACCACCTTCCTACCACTAGTTTTACACTACTTTTTGGAATTCATGGTTAATAACCCTCATTTATATAGAAGTGTACCTAATATTTGAGTTAAATTATTTTGACTAATAGTTAAGATCAGAGGAACGTACAGATGAGTTTTGTCAGGAATGAAAGTGATCAATTGTATTTGCAAAGAGCGTTGTATGGAATCCAATCCATTTTTTGTGGTAATTTGGTTAAAAAGAAACCCATATTTCAGATATAGACATTTTTTTAAAGTGGTCCAATTGGACCCGAGGACAACAGGAGGGTTAAATGGTGTAATGTGTGCTCTCTTTCAGGTCCTATTAACCATGTGCAGCTGAGGTTTGCAGTAAATGTAACTGAGCTATATTCTTTTAAGGGAGAACATTAGAGTAGTCAACTGTGTTGGCTTGAGAGAGAAACAGTCACACACTGGAACTGATGATAAAATGCATTCTTAGTTATATTTCTGATTTGAGGTTTGAAACTAAAGTCTGAATCGAAGATGACTCTTCGGTTTAATGCCAGTGCAGATTCCCACTGAGTTAGTCTCCTTGAGCTTCACTTTTGTCCTGGTTGAGCTGTAAAAAAATGTCTCTGCCATCCATAACTTCATATCTAAAATGCATGAAGTTACTTTGCAGAGTTTATACACACCATACATAATGGAAACTCATACATTTTGATGGTGTAGTTATAAAATACCCGACAGAATATAAAGCAGATCTACTGCTTTCAAAATTAAATTGTCAAATCATCAATAATTTAAGACTGTGAAAGGATTGATTTTCATACAGAGTACGTGTCACTTTTAATATGCTACATGAGTATGTGCTAGTGCTTCTACTTTACTTTTAACCAACATTATGATTGCATAACATCAAGTATTTTTGGTTTGGTATGATTTTGCACATTAACCCTCTGAGGTCTAAGGCCATTTTTATTTCTTAATCTTCTTGAATTCTTGTTTTAAGAGTCTTTGCGTAAAAACTGATCCAAATGTGTTTCATATAAAAATGTTCAGTACTAACTCAGCTTTCTGTGTAGTGACTCTGGAAATTGTTCCAGGGCAATGTACAGTATGAAGAAAGAATTTGGCCCTAAAGTGGAAAGATTTCTCAAATCTCTTGTGAAAAAAATTGTTTTGGTGCTTGACGTGAGTTTACAAAATTCTTGGGCTCACAAAAGTAGCGTAAATATGAATTAAAAAAGTAATAACATTTTGTAATACCACTTTTTGAGAGTGTTGTCAAACATCTCTTGGACTCGCCAGTGTGTCTTTTGTCCTCCGAGGGGTAACTGTATGTACATACCGCGGCTGACTTGAGTTTTTAAAGTTACCAGAAGTCATTTATTTTCAATGGAAATGGCTTCTCTCAGCTGCAAGGAGTGGCAAACCTGTCGGCGTCGCATTTTGGGCATTTTGGGCATTTTGAGCATCAATCAGAAAGTTGAAATTTTTCAACTTCATGGTAATGAGCTATGAGCATAGCTATAAGCAGCGGCTGATGCCAGCAACCAATCGGAATATAGATGTCCTTCGCGCTGGCTGATTCCTGGAAAAACATACCTACCAAATCATTAATTCTGAGAAAATGGAGGAAAAGCTCATAATCCCCGTTGCTGGGTTGCTCTTTTTATCATTTCTGATATGAAGTTGTTTGCGTATAGGGACCAGTTAGCATCTCTTAACAGTCCCTCACAGTGAAGTCGAGCTAGCTGCTAACAGACACCGCTGCGACCAATCAACAATACAAATTCTGTCATTATATATGTCATTTATAAAAGGTTTCTAGTGTCAGTGTATTAAAAAGCTTCCCCGTACTTTTTGACAAGCGTCCTTCCCAGCCAGAGCTTCTTTGCAGCTCAAGTCGGCGCCGGTGTGTACGTACGGTAATAGATTTGTCAATATTTGTCACACGTTTCCTCCCATTCTTCCTTCTTTTTCTGTCCCACGCCCCCTCTGCCTCTGTGCAGGACCTGGCCTCATCTCTAAAGATCCCCTTCCTGGAGACAAGTGCCAAGAGCGCTGATAACGTGGAGAGGGCTTTCCTCACCATGGCCTCTGAGATCCACAAGCGCGTGGCCAGCGAGGGAGGGGGGGTACAGGCCGAGTCGAAAGAGGCCAGGGCCCAGAATGCCAAGATCAGCAGCACCCCCCTGTGGCTGGGAGGGGAGAAACAGACGCAGGAGGCCGGTAACTGCTGCTGAGCTGGGAGAGACGACACCGTGGTGACACGACAACACTGAGACAAGTAGAGAGACATCTAGAAAGACATTTTTGTCATTTTAATTACATCCACCGGTCTAGTTTCAGGACTGTGTGATTGTGCGTTTGGACTCACACATATTGTCAGATTTTGGACATCTTTGCTATTGAACTAAAAACATATAGATTAATTAGGGCTGCACAATATATCGTCTTTTTCAACTGGTGCAGTATACACATCGCAAAAGGCTGCGACATAACGCAAAATAAACATAAATAAAAAGTTTTTTTGTGTTAGTTGAAAGAAAATCTGAGTAGAAAACTGCACTTTGAAATGTAACTGTCATTCCGATATTCAACAACGTTATGGCATATCGCATATTTTCCTCATATCGTGCAGCCATAACAACAAAATGGACTTTTCAGGAAGAAAAACAAGTGTTTGGAGCATGACAACAGTATATATATATATTGGAGCTTGATATTTTAAATAAACTATATAGTCAAAGCTCAAAGACAAACAGGACAGATGACAGAACTCATCAAATGAACAACTACAGGATGAGATTTGGGAAGAGGTCTATAAATACAAAGAGGGTCATTCCCTGTATCACTTCTTTAACTCAAGATAAAATAGGGAAAAAGCAGAATGTGCAGTTGCAAACCTGTTACATGAAAATAGCAATATCTAAATAATAGTTAATACTCACACAGAAAGGGAAGTTTCATTCCACAATGGGATATTATTATATGCAGTATGTGCGGGTGTGTGGATGAATTTATTTTGTGATTTAGACTGTCAGTTACAATCAGAGGGGGATTTATTGTATTTTACCAGTTGATGTTGTGTTCTGCATGTTGTTTATTCATGTCAATAAAGACCTCTAAGGAGCCGTGATGCTGTAAATGTGATTCAAAGATCTGAAATATATACTGTATATATACATATATACAGGGGACAAATTCAAAGTTTTTGCAATTTTCCGGACCGATTGACCTTCAATAATGATGGCGACTCGTTTCTCTTCTCTTAGCTGATTGGTTCTTGCCATAATATGAATTCTACCAGTTGTCCAATAGGCTGTCGGCTGTGTATCAACCTGACTTCTGCACAACACAACTGATGGTCCCAACTCCATTAATAAGGCAAGAAATTCCCCTAATTAACCCTGAAAAGGCACACCTGCGGGGGGGGAACCATTTCAGGTGACTACCTCATGAAGCAATTTTTGAGGAATCTAAAATTTAAGACCTATTTAAGAGTTATTTCACACTTTTTTGCTATGTACATAAATCCACATGTGTTCATTCATAGTTTTGATGCCTTCAGTGATAATCTACAATGTAAAAGTCATGAAAATAAAGGGAACGCATTGAATGAGAAGGTGTAACCAATCTTTTGGCCTGTACTGTATGTATATATACACAGTACATATATATAAAAAAAAGGCCTCATATATATAAAATAAATGTATAATTATTAAGAATGTATGGATTTTATTAAGGAAGAACAGGATTAATGTGCATGTTGTGGTTAGTGTTGTTCTTTTATGCGTATGCGGTGTGTTGCTGCACCATTCAGACATGTATACATATATACAGTTGCAGTTATGAAGGTAGGAGAAGGCGTCACAGCACGGATCTAATTTTGAGGATGTTTTAGTTTCAGGAAGCGTTCATGAGCTTAACCCTTGTGTTGTCTTCCCATCGACCATGCAACTTTTGTTTTTCTGGGTCTAAATTTACTATTTGGTTGTCTTTTCTCAACACTTTTGTCGCTTTCCTGATGTTTTTGTCACTTTTTCCAATGTTTTTATCCATTTGATTCTGCTCTTTTTGACGTGTTTTGTTGTTTTTTCCCCACATTTTTGCAGCTTTTTCCGGACATTTTGTTCCACTTTTTTTTCCGCATTCTATTATCATATTTTCCCCAATTCTATAGAATTGATTTAAACCAAATGTAATGAAAGTAGTGAACTGATCGTTTATTTGACTTGTTATGAGCGTTGTAGGGAACCATACTCATTTTTTTTTTTGGACAATTTGATTGAAACAAAACCCAAATTTCTGACATAGAAACTTTTTGAAAATGGGCCAAATTTGACAGGAGGGTTACGTGTGCTAATTCAATCAGCAGAGACTAGTTGCACATATGCGGCAGTTATACACAGCATGATAAAAAGTACATTTATTAGGATAACAGCTGAATTGATTTAGGAGAACATCGATTAAAAGTTAGGTCTTCCTGAAAGAATTCATGCTGAGCTACATTTGCATCAGAAATAACTTCAAGACTAGTCAAAGGCCCCAAAAAGAGAAGTTATATCAACTGAAATCAGCCACACACACTTATCACTGTTTGTTTCCTCACATATCTAAATAATTTGGGTTTGAAGATAGGTTGGCCTCCGTGTTTCAGACACATCCAAATGACATGACATGATAGAGAGCCAAGTTTCCTATGATGATGAGATAAAGAAGTCATGACAAAGTTTTGTACTCGATCGACACTCACGTGGTGTCCTCAGAGCAGAATGGCTGCAGTCGCAGAGCTCTCCTTCTTGCTGATTGTTCTCATCAACAACATTCATAAAGAACATACCATCCAAAAGGAAATGGGCTCTTACAACTTCAGCCTCCCCAAGAACACCGACTCCTGCCTGATCTCCAGGTCTGTCAAGATCTGTCAAGCTCGCCCTGTGGAACACCTCTGACCTCGGGTCCAACCACTCAACAGTACCTGAAGACTTGAAACAACGACTTCTCAGCATGGAAAATGATTCCATCATCCTCAACCTGACCCATTCAGACTCTGGCCTGTACCAAGAGGAGTGTTGGTCTGAGGGCAACGTGACCCATGAGAAAAACATCAGTATTACTGTTTGTAGTTCAATGGATAAAATGAGATAATTTGAGCGTTACTTGGAGACACAGTGGACCTGCCATGTAAGACAGCGTCTGACAATCTGGATGTCCAGTGGCTCAAGTTTACTGACCAGCAAGAGAACTTGACCAGGGTTTTTGGGGACAAAACAACATCAGTGATGGACGATGTTACAGGAAGATACCAAATGGTGACAAACACATCAGCTCTTTGTTTATTCAACCTCACAGCAACAGACTTTACACTCTACACCTGTCTGGTGATGAACCAACAGCAGTGTGTTAGCAGTCACGCTGTACAGCTGGAACTACAATCAGAGATGATCTACCACTCAGTGGAAGAGACAGCTGTGTTGCCGTGCACCGTCACTGGTCCCACTGGTGAGCAGCCTCCACGTTGGAGGTTTAAACCAAAAACACATTCTTGCACTGACCCAGGACAACAAAACCAGACTGTACCTTCAGTTGATCAAAACTACTCGCTGGTGTTAACATCTCTAACATTAAATCACTCAGGTCTGTATTACTGTTAATGCTCCAGGAGAGTGCAAATGTATTATCTGTTGGTGTGCCCCAAATTTGGCCCCCCTGCTGTAGAGCTCCTCTCAGAGGGAGAAGAAGTCACCCTCAGATGCAGAGATTTGGGAGAAGGTCATTTCCACCACTGGTTCATCAAGTCAAACCGAACAGAGGGAAGACTATTTAGTGTAACGCCTGATCCGAGCCTGAGCAGAGTGCGTAGGTACTACAATAACGGGAGCCTGGTTGTCTCTAATGTCTCACTGGAAGAGGCCGGGGAGTACTGGTGTGCCGTTAGATCATATGATCAGTGTGTGTCAACAGCCAGAAGTCTTGTGGTCTACGTGGAGCCCTTTGGGATCTACTCCACCTTCTTCAAAGTGGGATGCTCCGTGCTCAGCGTCCTGCTGCTGGTGCTCTGTGCTGCTGTAGTCGCCGTGAAGCAGAGGACACGGGGCAGAGGACAGCTCCCAGCTCAGAGAGACACTTAATATGCAGATGTTAATTTCATCATCGGCTTTAATAACAGGTAACAGTGTTATGTACTTGTTATTATACCTTGGTCTATATCAGCCTATTATCACTTGTATGTATAATAAAGGTTATGAATAAACAAAACTGGGAACCCAGTTTTCACTGTTTTTTGATTTCTGATTTTAAGTATTGTAAAGAACATATGTCTCGGCAGGGCTGTGGTCAAGACAAGTGTACACATATATACTGTTTATATACAGTATATATACACATACATACATACATATACATATACTTGGATTGAGTGACAGCAGTTATGCAGTTTTTCTGACTCCTCTGCTGCCCAACAACAAATGCAACATTTCCATATTAGCATTTTTCATATTATTTCTTGTGGACATTTTTCATTTCATTCTTTGAGATAATAGGCTATAGGGTTCTGTCGTTTTTCTGCCATGATGGTCAGATGGATGGCTTGCTAACGCACGCACGCACGCACGCACGCACGCACGCACGCACGCACGCACGCACGCACGCACGCACGCACGCACGCACGCACACTTATCACTGGTGGTTTCCTCACATCTTTAGATAATCTGTGTTTGAAGACGCATCAGCCTCAGTGGTTTTACATTTGTGTAAAGGACACTGGTTACTTGATAGAGAGCCGGATACGTCAAAGTTTTCTAGATGAGATAAAGAAGTCACGTTTCTTACAAAAAAAGAAAAAGAGAAGCTGCTGACTTGCCGGCCACATTTCTGCTTCAAGATGAATCATGCACAAGTTGAAAGAGCTGATGGGAATACATTTCACTGGAACTGTACCTCTAAGATTTCATGTGACTAATTAAAATCGGTTGATTGATTATAGTTTTTGCCGATTGCTTACACACTAAGAGTAAATGGTTAGACAAAAGCTTGAAAACCTTAAACCTTTGTTAAACAAAGGCTCCAAAAAAAAATTAGTTTGCAACCCTTACCCCATTACCCTGGAAATCCTGAGTTCTCGCGAGAGCATAATTTGAACTATGGACGTGTATCTGGGCTGCACCAATCACATTGGTGTATCTGATATAGGCGGGCCAGAGGCGAGCTAAACAGATGAGAAGTTAGCTCCGCTGGTAGCTGGGTGTATGGGGCTCTGGATAGGTCACCCCGTGTGTTGTGATTGGTCATAGTGTTATTCAGTTGTGTGCAGTGAGGGTTTTCCAATGCACCCTTGATTGGTCGTGATGGGCAACTTTCATTACTCAATGCCAGACCCTTAATCTTTTGGATTTGGGCCTGGATTTCCAGGCTAATGCTGCATCACAGTTCTTTCAAAACACTGCACACTGTTTTTTACATTAGACACTTTGTTCAAGAATGAAAACTCTTGCAATCATTGGGAAAATGCTTCACTTCAAGCTGCATAACACTAGTAATCTGAAATTGGCAACAAACCCACACACAATCACCTTGTGTACTGCTGTTAGTCTTCGAGGAGGTCTCCATCACCACGCCACTCTAGGTCGCCACAATACTGCACATACAATCACATATCTGGATGCACTACGTAATGTAGTTGCACAGGACAGACCACAGCAGCCCAGGTTTGTTGTCATCTAGAATAATGTTAGTTTCCACAAGGCTGCTCTGGTCTGGGACTGGTTCACTAACCACAATACTGTGACTTCACAGTTGTATACGTGGCCCGTTACTTCCCCTTTCTCAATCTGATTGAGAAATTAGTTTTAGCTTGGTGTTGGGAAATATACGACCTATCACATGCCTGCATGCCTCTTCTGCAAGCAATGTAAGAGGCATGCGGAGACATTGAGGTGGGGTCAGTCCATTGCCTGGCCAGGGATGTTGTTGTTTGTGGTGTAAATGAGGCGAATGATCCTTCACAAAACAAAAGTTATGGTTTATGGTCATTTTACGGTACATTAAAAAGATGTAATAAGCCGCACTTTGAATCAAATTTGACCAAAACTATTAATAAAATTTTGTTTTTATTAGACAGTCAATGAACAGTTATACCCTACTTAAAAGGCCAAAAACCTAAATTATGCTGTAATTCATACACTAAGGTATGATAAGCCTTATTTTTGATCAAATTAGACCAAAACAAGAAATTATGTCTTTATTAGAAAGAAAACAAACACTAACAAGAAACCATACACCTAAATTATGCTGTAACAAGGAGCGATTTCATCAGAGTACAGCATAGAATGGGATTTTTATTCTGCTAAAGAAAAATCACAACTAACTTAATTTCATTCATTTTCATTGTGAACAAATTGGATATCCCAATACAATACACATTTCCTATCATTTCTATCTGCCACTAAAACTATTCCAGTGCTGGTTCCACGGTATCAGAATTTGAGATAGTTGTCATGGAAACATTAATTAGTCATGTGACAAGGGCTGGAAAAATTGTCAGAACAGACAGCAAAGTGACAGTACTTTGAGCCAATAGTTATTTTCAGATTGACAGCACTCTAGCACAATGGATTTAATCGCCTTATTAAAGTCATAATATACTATATCTAGACAAAATACCAAATTACACTCTATTTAACCAAATACCGGTGCTTATATATATATATATATATATATATATATATTTGACATTCTGTCACAGAACGAAAATTTCAACAAGGAGGAAATCCGGGCATTAGCACTGTTGTCAGAAAAGATGGTATTTCAACTCAGCATGTTTCCTTAATATTTGATGACGCTTTGGGGTCATTTTTGGATTTATTACTGTAAATATATTACATGTTGGACCTTTATGAACCCTTTACCAGCCAAGATAAGAAAAACATAAGGAGGGCGATCTCAGAGACAATCAACACCTCCTTTCAGTTTGCCAGTTGCTCCCTGAGGAGTGTGACAAACGCAGGATGTACAGTCTTCACAAAGTGTTGTGCAGAGATATAAGTGTTGGATGAAGATACAGCGTGTGTTTCTTCCTGACCTCTATCTCCTGGTATTATCTCCGCACAGGTTCAGACACATCTCCTCAGTGGGTCATATGTCCCAGGTTAAGAAAGATGGAATGTTTTCACTCCTTAGTGCAAGTACGACCAAGTATGTGTCGATCTGATAGTTTGTATGGGGTCACAAGTTATGTCCTACATGACAAATGCTTGACATACTGCATATACTGGAGTAGCTCGAGAGCAAACACCAAACAGGATGGAGGAAAACTAGGAAATACAGGCAGCTGCTGTTAGTTTTGCTTCCACTAGATGCCAGTCCTGTGCTGCTTTTCAGCTCTGTTTGCTGCTGCTGGAGGGACAAACTGACAATCTGAACCTGGCTGACAGCATCAAGTCATTTCTGGACCTCTCATTTTCCCATCCTCCCTATAATTTTCTCTCAACCTCTCCTGTTCTCTCCCCTCCATTTACCTCTCATCCTCCTCCCACATTCTCCTCTTTATATATGTGGTTGTATGAGCTACTTTTCCATAGCCAGTGTGTTAGCTCCAGTAGATTCAGAAGTACCGACACCGAAGCTAATCAATGTATTGCTGTGGCAATGCGTTCTCACTCCAAACTTGTGAAATACAGAATCCTGGGCAGTTGCTGTCAGCGTCAGATACCGAAAAAAGCACCCTTAAGCGTGTGAGTAGAACAAACCGGGTAGAGGAGCAGCTATGCAGCGCTAGAAGATGTCTTAGCATTAAAAGCGACGGTAGTAAGTAGCGTGAAACTTCAGAATTCGGCGTAGGGAGGGTGGTTGGGGTGGTGGATCGGTCAAGCACAGGACTTTCAACTTGGTTTCTGTCCCATGTGTCACTGTTCCTAAACCCAACTGTCCTATTCTTGTCCGTGTGTCACAGAAACATACCTTTTATAAGCCCATCCACGATCTTTTCCTTAATGTAACTACGTCAAAAGTCCCGACAATAGTCCCGACCCAACGGCAAAGTGCCAAAGCGATGGGAGTGAGAATGGGTTGGCTGTGGACGGGGGCAGCAGCTAACTACTTTAGACACCTAAAACCATTTATAGCCGTTAAAGTATATGCTGTATTTAGAATATTTTCACTACTTTACCTTGCTGTCGGACAGCCCTTTACGACGGGGAACTGAAGTCGTTATCTCTGCTCTCTTCAAAGCCGCCAGACACATTTGATAAAAACATTAAATCTTACCTCGCAGAACACAGAAGCTTCTGGTCGACCGTTGCCCGGTCGGTTAGTAGGTTTGTTAGTTTTGTTAGTTCCTAACTCAAACATGAACGTCACACAATAACACAAACTTAATTCTGGTGGCTTTGGGAGCACAGCTCCCTATGCATAAACTAAAAATATGTTAGCTGCCCCCGTCCACAGCAGTACATTGCTTCTTTGTCATGCCAACCACCATCTACTGTAGCTAATAGTTTGATAGGTACCTCATCCAATTCAAAAAATCAGAACTATCCATTCTCTCTCTCTCTCTCTCTCTCTTTGCTGCTTTGATTCCAGCACAATGTTGAGGCTGATGTACGGTGTATTAAAAGGTGCACTATGAGCTCGATTTCATTTTTGTCTCAAATCGTAGGCCTCTCTCCTAGATCCTCTAGCTGCTGAATACACAGGAGACAAGTCAGGGGTAGAAAACGTCAAACACTAGAGGCACAGGCTGTGCACCAAAATACAACAAACCACGTTCCAGCCATTCATGACAAACATTCAGCTCATAGAGCAAGTTTCAGAGGTCAAGAGAGATGTGCCTTGTATGTTTATGTGCTTTATGTATATTTTAATGTGGTGATGTTTGCTTTTTATGACATTTTGGCTGAGCAGCCAATCATTTTCTGCACTTCTTTATGTTTTCCCCTCTCCAATCAACTTTTTAATCAAAGTCCGCTGTTCCTCAGAGCAATGTCTGGAACGACCCATTTTGCTCAGTGTGAAATGTACTATAACCAGCATGCACAACATTTGTATCCTTCCTTCCTTAAATATGGGCCATAATTGACACCTGTTTTTTCACAGAATCAATCACCTCACTAAACACAACACTGCTATTATTTCAAACATGCCACTTTCAATTACAGATTCAATTACACAAAATGAGCAGCATGCATGTCTCTATGTTTTCTATGATTCTACAACACTTACTAGTACGTTATTTGACCAAAAAATGTCATTTATGAGGTTAGTGATGATGGACTTGTTATGTTGAACACAACTTTATGTAGCAGTAGTATGGCAAGAAATGTAGTTTCTTGACATGTAAACATTAAAAATCACTAGGTTAGGTGGTTGTTAGTTTTATCTTCATTATTCTCGTTAGACAATACTTCCACCTAGTGGTCTCTATTGGTGTTACAATTCAAAACTGAGAAGAACATTCAGCAGACAGTAGGAACTATTTAATTGTCAGTACACATTTTGCCCCCCTCCATTAGTTATTCATTCAGTTACAGCAAGTAACTGTTTCAATTTCCACAGCAATGCCTGGCAAATAGAGTCAAATTTGGGAAAAAGAGAGCCTGAGTTTAAGTGTTGTAATTGGGAAAGGAACTCCATTCCTGCTTCAAGGCAGGATGACTGTTGGCAGCAGACAAGCTTTCAGCAGAGGGAAACAGGGGCGTAGCACAAGATCCTTGGCCCTATGCATAGGCATACCTGATGGGCCCCCATGTTCCTCAACCTGAGACCTGAGATAGTCTTTTTTTGTATACAAAATGTAGTCAGTTACCAATACACTAACTTAACATTTCATCTGACATGCATTATGAAATTTAATTAGGAAATGAAAATATCCAGGTAAAATTAAATATATTCCATTCTTTTCAAGGGCCCTCTGTCCCCTTGGGCCCTGGTAATCAGTATTGGTTTAATCCCCGGCGCCACCCGTGGAGGGAAACAAACCCAAATAGGACCAGGAATGAAGATTGGAAAACATGGTCTAAAATGAGAAAAAGCCAGGCACTACAGCAGACGTGTCAAGGAGTAGAGCGACTGGGCAGGTATATATACTGAGGGGGGGTTAAAGGGTTAATGAGGGACAGGTGTGCACACAGGTGGAGGATCAAGAAACTGGAAGGACAGGAACACTCAGTTCCAGTTGGTGGATGGTGATGATTGGCTTGATGAAGTGAGAAGAGCCTAGATGCAATTTAAGGACTTGGGATGTACCACTGGTACAAATACCAAAGTCAGTTTTTGAGTGTGGTGTGCAAGGGCACTATTATCCAACAATGCAACATGGAAAATTACGTGTTATGTTATGTTAAGTGTATTACAACTTGGGACTTGTACTTTTGTCCAAATTTGGGACTTGTAGATTAATAGATAGTAAATGTTCATCCATAAAATACACCCCCCTATGTTAAATTCCCATAGAGGCAGGCACATTTTTATTATTAAAGGCCAGTTATTTCATGGATCAGGATACTATGCATGCTGAAAAAGTTCCCTTGGCCTGAATTAAAATAGCCCCCCCACACACACACACACACTCCCCCATCACCACATACCCTTCACCATACCTGAGATTAGCATGGGGAACTTTCCATAAGATCCTCTCTCAATGCAAATCAAACCAGCTGTTAAGCTAACTGAAATAACACCATGCCAATCTGTATGTATGGTGAAGGGTATGTGATGATATGGGGTTATTTTATGTGGGGTAAGTTTGACTCCGACTTGTGGCCCTTTGCTGCGTATGATTCTCCCTCTCTCTTCAATTTCATTGCTGTCCTATAAAAATAAAAATGCCCCAAAAAAACCTTATGAAAGAAGAAGAAAAAAATTGTTTGTATGTTATTCTAGGAAATTACAGCACCAGCTGCTCACATGACAGTTGAGTTTAGCGGCCTTTGTAGGTAAATTTAGCCCAGAACAGGCTACCATGGTGCCGGCCTTTTCACAGTCCCAAGACCTTTCTTTATTTTGCTCACAATCACAAAATGATCATGAAACTGAAGAGAGGAAATACAGGAAGGATGGAGACACAACAAAAACACAACAGCAAGACCGATGTCTGCAGCTCCCATAAAAGACAAAGACAAACAAGAGGCATTGACAGGGAGACCGGCATTAAACAAAAGGGACCAAACACATAGAGATAGAAGCAAGAAGGCTATAACACAAGTCAACAGCATGGATTTCAAGGATTCAGCAATGCTGAGCCTTCCTGGGGCTTCATTTATGCGAGCCGTGGAGAGCTCCATATATATGACATCCAAAAAGGAAAGGGTCCATGTACGAATTTGTTAATTATTAGGATAAACCCCTTGAGATGTCTCGTTTTCGAGGGGTCATGAGGTGGTTTCCAACGGGTTGCAATCATTCTCTTGGCCACAGAGCTGAAGGTCTGACAGCTCATTCAGAATCAAAACATTGACAGTAACAGGCAGAGTATCATTAATCAGGGCAGATATTTTGGATGCAGTATTGTTCACGATCTGACCAGGAGAGCCCTCCCAGATCCTGTGAAGATATGTACCTTGAGCTTTTATTGAGCAGAAAGTGCATAAAGGGCATAAATTATTTTTATGTGGTGCATTTTCATGGGAGTGAGATATGTCCTATGAATGAAACTGTAGTGAATCTGCTGATGGTCTTGATTGCGTGATACATCTGCATTGAAAGGACCATACATCATGCCAGTCAAGATCAATACTCAGTCCTGAGAGGACCTGGGATCACGTTCCCAGGTCCTCTCAGTAGGAAGGGTAGAGCGGCCAGATATCACTAAGAACTGATAAAGCCTAGATACCATCCCACAGCTTTTAGGCTGCACAGTAAATAACTTCCGGATAGGATGGATGGGTAAGGCCTCTGCCAGGGGACAGCGTACGCCTTGAGGGCTGATCTTAAGGTCTAAAGGTAAAAGAAAAAAGAGGAACGCGGTAGATTGAATGCGTTCTGCAAGTCAGAAAAAGGTACCAGCCAACCTCGCTAAAAATGTCTTTTATACAATGAACTGTTCCCATTGTGGGGCTGTTATCGGCCTCCCCCCAATCAGGAGTGCTGGATTGTTGAATAAAGGAGAACAAGTGTGCTAAAACCAACCATCTTCTTTTTTCATGTCTTAAACAGATAAATGTGCTTTTTGTGTATTTTGAAGCACTGATAAACTTCCTTTATCTGAAACAGTGATAACACTGTCTCTTTTTCTCTCTCTCTTTGAAATGGCGATAAGCGATGCCCTTTCTCTCCTTGTAACAGTGATAAAAAAAACAATCTCTTGCTCACTTTCTTCTTTAAAATCGTGAGGAAAAGCAACTTTCCTCTTGAGTTTAGGGAGTGGTTGCCTGAGGGTTAATGTTATGATAATTATTTATCAAGAAATGGGCAGAATTAGTCAAGAATCAGAAGAAGAATCAGTTTTACAGCACTCACAGCATAAGTACAGAAAACAACTGATGAAAGCCTTCAACAGCAGATTTTTCTATGAGTAAAAATTAAGTCATGATACAAAGTTAATGTTATCTCAGGCAGGGCATCGCCTCCGCCTGCTCGGCCCTCAGGAGCATCCTGTGCTTTTCACAAGGTCAGATTAGTGGCTCCCATGATTATCTTATGAGCGCGCAAGCAGTATTTTTTGGCTTTCTACCAACAGTTTAATATCAACAGCAAAAGAAAAAAGCAACCATAATTTCCTAACAGCTAATAAAGGGAGCTTGTGACTGAAAGGTTGTTGGTTCAACCCCCTTGAAAAAATAAACTAAAATAACTCTTCCACTGGTTAGCCCGACTCGCTGACAGACTCCATGTTTTAATAAGTCAGTGTCTGTTTCTTTATCTTCCTCCAGCCCCCCGTCGCTGCTTTGTGTCTTCACTTTCTATCTTTGGTTCTTCACAGCGAACATGGAGCCAGGACGAAGAGAAAATAATCCAGAGAGAAACAGATAACTTTAATTTAATCTATCATATCTGTCAGTGACACCTTCAACAAAAGACTGACATTGTAAACTGAAACTAAATGATGGGGCTCCTTCGAGGCAGGAAGAACTTTGAGAGTTTCTGATAACATTGCAACATGTAAATTCTCTATATTGTAGAGAATATTAAATAAGGATTTACTGAAAATGGATCTACTATGTAGAACCCTCGGGCCAGAGTTAAAAAAGAGAATTTTATCGTGAAATTTGACCTGTCAGTTGTTTTAACCAGTATAATAGAACAGCATGGAACAAAACTCTCGTCTAAATTAAAGGGGCATTGTGCAGTTTTAGTATTTTCTTTGCGGTTTTCTCGCAGGTTTCTCTATAGAGTCCCCCTACAGGTGTCTCTACAGAGCTCTCCCTACAGGTTTCTCTATAGAGTCCCCCTACAGGTGTCTCTATAGAGCCCCCCCTACAGGTTTTACTATAGAGCCCCCCCTACAGGTTTTACTATAGAGTCCCCCTACAGGTTTTACTATAGAGTCCCTCTACAGGTGTCTCTACAGAGCTCTCCCTACAGGTTTCTCTATAGAGCTCCCCCTTCAGGTTTCTCTATAGAGCCCCCCCTACAGGTGTCTCTATAGAGCTCCCCCTACAGGTTTCTCTATATAGCTCCCCCTACAGGTTTCTCTATAGAGCTCCCCCTTCAGGTTTCTCTATAGAGCCCCCCCTACAGGTGTCTCTATAGAGCTCCACCTACAGGTTTCTCTATATAGCTCCCCCTACAGGTTTCTCTATAGAGCTCCCCCTACAGGTTTCTCTATAGAGCCCCCCTACAGGTTTTTCTATAGAGCTCCCCCTTCAGGTTTCTCTATAGAGCCCCCCCTACAGGTGTCTCTATAGAGCTCCACCTACAGGTTTCTCTATATAGCTCCCCCTACAGGTTTCTCTATAGAGCTCCCCCTACAGGTTTCTCTATAGAGCCCCCCTACAGGTTTTTCTATAGAGCTCCCCCTACAGGTTTCTCTATAGAGCTCCCCCTTCAGGTTTTTCTATAGAGCTCCCCCTACAGGTTTCTCTATAGAGCTCCCCCTACAGGTGTCTCTATAGAGTCCCCCTACAGGTGTCTCTATAGAGCCCCCCCTACAGGTTTTACTATAGAGCTCCCCCTACAGGTTTTACTATAGAGTCCCTCTACAGGTGTCTCTACAGAGCTCTCCCTACAGGTTTCTCTATAGAGCTCCCCCTTCAGGTTTCTCTATAGAGCCCCCCTACAGGTTTCTCTATAGAGCCCCCCCTACAGGTTTCTCTATAGAGCTCCCCCTTCAGGTTACTCTATAGAGCCCCCCCTACAGGTGTCTCTATAGAGCTCCCCCTACAGGTTTCTCTATATAGCTCCCCCTACAGGTTTCTCTATAGAGCTCCCCCTACAGGTTTCTCTATAGAGCCCCCCTACAGGTTTTTCTATAGAGCTCCCCCTACAGGTTTCTCTATAGAGCTCCCCCTTCAGGTTTCTCTATAGAGCTCCCCCTACAGGTTTCTCTATAGAGCTCCCCCTACAGGTGTCTCTATAGAGCTCCCCCTACAGGTTTCTCTATAGAGCTCCCCCTACAGGTGTCTCTATAGAGCTCCCCCTACAGGTTTCTCTATAGAGCTCCCCCTACAGGTGTCTCTATAGAGCTCCCCCTACAGGTTTCTCTATAGAGCTCCCCCTACAGGTTTCTCTGTAGAGCCCCCGTAGAGGTTTTTCTATAGAGCTCCCCCTCCAGGTTTCTCTATAGAGCCCCCCCTACAGGTTTCTCTATAGAGCCCCCCTACAGGTTTCTCTATAGAGCCCCCCCTCCAGGTTTCTCTATAGGTTCAGATTTTCTATGTTAAGAGTAATGCCTTATGTCTACTGTTCAGTCATAGTTTCAACATTATATAATATATGTCCACTAGAAACTTTTCTAATATAGTTCAGAATTGTTTTACTGACATTTTTCATGTTTAACAAGCATATTAAACTTACATTTCCAGCTAATTTGGATTGGTAACACATGCTTTGCCGCCTCTAATTTTCTCTGTGATCCCTCAAATGTTGATCACACGGCACAGCTGGTTTGATTAATCGGTCGTTAAATAGTTATTGATTTGATCAGCAGATTATCATGTTGTATTTATGAGCCATGGTCATGTCTCGGTTTTCTCTAGAATTCTGTTGCCAGACAACAGAAACAAAAGACCTTCTCTCTCTCTCTCTCTCTCTCTCTCTCTCTCTCTCTCTCTCTCTCTCAACTGCATTCGGCTCACTCAGTCTGCTGAAGCCTCATATTAACCTCAGCTAAATTTTATGCACAAAACAAAGATTTTGTCCACTCTTTCTACCGAGTAGTCGTGTTACGAAGCCAGTATGCGGAGTAGGAATGACTTCCTGAACAATAAATCTTTCAATGCACATATGGTGCGTGAGTGTTGTACTGTAGACCCTCAAGACCCTTTAGAGTTGCCTTCTTCAATAAATGACACACTGGATAGAACACACCATTCTAGGTGTCAGGGATGTGGACTTGAGTTTGAGACTCAGACTCGAGGTGCGGGACTCGTGAACAGTTGTCAGTTTTAGGGAAAACGTCCAATGAGTTGAATGTTATTCCCCTCGCTGCGTAACCTATCTATGTAAGACGTACTACGTAACGTATCTGCTGCACGTGGCCACACGTGAGAGAGGACAACAAACATGTTGATGGCACTGACAACTGATTTGGCTCTGGTAGGAAGTATGGACCAAGTAATCTGCAAAGGGGGCGCTGGGAAAACATGACCTGGTGGGTCACTATTGACCTCCATAACACGCAGGCAGGCAAGCACGCACAAACACGCCTCCCCCATGATAGTAGATTTATTTTATTTATTTGATTGCTTTATTATTCATTCCTTATTAAAACTGTCTTGCTGTGAGTGCAAGTGCCACCGTGCTGCCTATGAAGATATTAAATTATGGGTTTCTTTTCTATTCCTTTAGGCTGCAGCATGATTGTCTATATATACCGTATATAGTGTGTGTATGTGTGTGTGTGTGTGTGTGTGTGTGTGAACACGTTGAATTGTCATTGAACAAACAGCAACAAGCTACAAGCAGTTTGCTGCCTGCAGGCAGCTGGTTGTAAAGTCGATAAGTGTGAAATTGATTGTCGTTATTTTGCTACTGAAGTATTTTATCTCCATTGACTGAGAGAAAAAAAAAATTACTTCATTATGTGTGTACAAGGGCAATTCTCTATGAACACACACACACACACACACACACACTCATATAAGTCTAATTTCTTTTCACAGTTCAACAAATAAAGAAAGCAAGTATAATACATGATAAATTAAGATGTTAAATTAAACGAGATGGAGTTACAGAGAGAATTCTACACCTTCTCATTACCATCTCATTAAATACGGACGCTTGGTCAGGTGTCTTCGTCGTTGTTATTGACGCTAAAAGTCTCCTTTAGCGTCATATAACACGTGCTTGGTCGGGACTATTGGCGTCGCTTTTGACACTGTTATGGTAAGAAAAAGCTTGTGGGTGGGCTTACGGTTCCCTGACACACGGCAAGGATACGCAAGACAAGAACCCCGCTCTCCTGGGTGAAAGTTCTCATAAAACGGTTCAAATGATACAAAAATACCAAAAAATGATGCACAACAATGCGAAGCTGTCAACAATGAAGTGCTGTGAAGTGCTGTTGGTTTCAGAGGCCGCTTCAGTTGAGTTTAGCCAACAAACGGTGACTGGGAGCTGGGTGCAGCGCTCTGCGGGGTGCCGGCCCTTTCAGTGGCCATAACAGTTAGGTTTAGCCGACAGAACGTTATCATCATGCGGCGAAGGTGGTTAAGTTAGGTAGCAAAACAACTAAGGGATAGAGGGTTAAGATCATGGTTAGTTACTCCTAGATGAACATGTGTTTCCTGGGTGAAAGACTTGTGTATTCAATAGGACACAAACTCGACTCCCCGCTCGACAGTCCTGTGCTTTATGACATATCCATCCATCCAACCTGACCATCCCTCTCCATGGCGCTTTGCTCTCTTATGTAGCAGCAGTCAATGTGTTGGGTAAAGCCAAAAATACATGGAACACATTTAATTAAACTGCAATGCTTTTTGTGGCAATACGTATGAATGCCTGAGAAATTGTGCTATACACGTCCACTTGATCTGTCCTCATTCCCCAGCGGAAGCGTGCTGGGTCCATAACCCAGAGGTCGATGGATGGAATTTGGATGGATGAATGAATGAATTAGTAGGGTGGCAGTAGCTCAGTCTGTAGAGCGTTGAGTTGGGAACTGCAGGGTTGCTGGTTCAATTCCCCATTTGGACCAAAGCATGATGGTGGAATAGTAGCTGGAGAGGGGCCAGTTCGCTTCCTGGGAACTGCCACGGTGCTCTTGTGCAAGGCACCAAACCCCCCACTCTGACATCTCTCCATTAGTGCATGTATAGGTACTGAGCCTGTGTGTGTAAATCTTAATTTCCCCTTGTGGGATTAATAAAGTATACATTATTATTATTTAACGGCCTCACAGACTTTTAGTTGTGAACCTATACAGAGTTTTATGCATCTGGCCCTATGGAGGAATGAAGTGAGAAAGACAAAAATAAAAGTGAGTAATTGCCAGAAAAAGATTGAGAGGAGAGAGACTTGAGAAGGATGAATGAGCAGAAAATAGAATAGAGTCAAGAGAAAGAGAGACCACAATCTGGGACTCCACATGGACCTCCTTTCTTCATAATTGGCTTGTGAAACCAAAAGAGGTCTGGAGGTTACATAAAAAAATAGTTATCATAAAAGCAGATGTAGAACTTGCCAACATTTGCTCTGTTTTCAAACTGGTGTTCATGGCATCAGAAAGAAGACAGAATGAACCGCCATTTCTCTACAGAATACGTATTATCTGTTTGTCTGTGCTGCAGTCTTTTGGGGGGCTGAGTTGTTGATGCATTATGCAAGAGACGAATGATGAACCCTCACAAGAGGGCGTCTGAGTTGAGATGAGACACTCCATGACCTGTTTTAGGAGAGCATACATTATACAGCACCGGTCCTCAAACTTGTTCTGCTGGTTGAGCTTCTGCAGGGTTTTTACGGTGGAAAACATCCGATTGTTTCCCACTGGGCAATCAATCCGACTCTCATCTGTGCTGCTGCAACTCCCCCACTTCTGTCCCAAAATACTTGCTTCAATTGCAACAACTCACCCAGAAAGCTGCATCCAGTTTCACATTCTGCCTCCCCAAATTCTCCCATGTCACCCAATTCTCCTAAATTCCCCTCTCCTGGCTGACTGCAATGCCTTGTATCAAATTCAAAAAGCTAGTGTTGGCCTTGGTTCAGTCCCACATGCCTGCTGCTGTTCTGCAGTCACAGAGTTCAGGTTTATTTATAAAGCATTTTTAGTACAAATGTATCCCAAAGTGCTTTCGCAAATGACAACCCAAATGCACAATTAAATGCAAGAAATCGATAACACATTTGTATTTGCATGTATGCAACGGGCTATTAAGCCTTTTGGACATTTTAGAAATCTGACTTTGGACCTCCAGACTTCTACTTGTAATTGCTTCACATAGTTGTATTTCTTTTGCATCCTGGTCATCCTGATACATTTTTTAAATTGTTTCTCCATTTTGGAACATTTTGGTGTCTTTCTATGTTCTTATGATGGTGTTTGCTTTCTATTCTGTGTGGTTTTCTTTGTCTTTGTAACTCGATGTCATTGTAAATGAGGGCTGTCTAATCCTCCCATTAAGATGTCCCCCCCGCTTTGGGATGGCGAAGGTCCTTTTCAGCCACACGAATGTTTCCAGAACCCTTTTAGAACTCAGGACCTTTACCTGCATTTCGACTGCAGGAATCTGGTTCCAGTTTTGGTTACTGAGTCGTAGAAGTCCCTGCTGTGGAGGTAGGACTTAGGAACTATCAGGTATCAAAATCTGACCCAACCTCCAGACTGATATACCATTTCTACACTGGATGGTGTGATGGACCAGAGATTGACATGTTTGTTGGGTAATGGACCCAAAACTCTGTTGATCAGGTTGTAAGCTAGAAATTCTAAGAGATTTACGGTGGGTGTATGCTATAGTGTAGCTGTTGCAATTAAGGTGAAGTGACAACCCTGCTGTCATAGAGACGGGGGAGAGCTGCAATAACAGCACCCCCTTTCAGAGTCTTTTCCTAATTGGTCAACAACGGCCTCTTGTCTTTCCTTGAATTTGTCTGACAATTTCGGCGTTGGCCCTTACAGACAGAGGTTTCCAAATCTAATCTTCTCTCCAGTTAGACCTTTTACATTTCTGTCTTTGTGTAAATTACTTTTCCCGACCCTCGGATGTTGGTTTTCTTTCAGTTTGGCGCCAGCGGCATGATAGAAACGTCATCAACACGCCCACTGGCTCACTGTGAATTTTCAGGTCAATGAGCTGCTCTATCCACACATGGGCCAAATCGGACATTACACAGACTTTCCACTCAGGAGCTGGCAGGATAAAGTCTGTTTGATGTCCAATCCAACTGATTTGGACATTTGCGTTCTCACATGCAGCTCCTCTGTGTAATGTCTAGATAAATTCAGGGTTGCAGTACATGTGTAAAAACACCTTTTTTAGGTGAAGTTGGCACTAATGGCTTTCTCTGAGGTAAGAATAAACCCTGAAGGAGAGAGGCAACCTAGATCATTGACACAACATACACACAGGAATAATCTTTCAAGAAATCCCTTCCACCTGTCTCCTTAGCTTTATTTACCTTCATAATCTTAATTTCTTTGCTCGTTCGTCTCCATTTAAGGTTCATTCAGGGGTTACACTCTGCTTCTGAACTTCACACACCTTCCTGGTGGTTGCTTGAAATGATGCTGGTCTAGAAACTGAATTCAATGTGTGCAAAAAGCCTCAGTGAAAAACAAACTATGAATATCTTTAGCTGTTATATGGTGAGAATTGTAATTCTGAGGGTTCATTGTTATCTCTACTCAGCGCACTGACACATATGATAGTGCAGTCTCTCTTTTGGCCTTTTAGCATCACTCATCTGCCATTCCTTAATATGCAACATCAAGTCAAACAGTTGGCAGCCACTAGTGACTACATTTGTTTTCGATATCATAATATTATCTGGATTGGTTGAGTGAGGTTGTATCATGTGCTATATTATTCTTTATTATATTTAGTTTGTTAGTATTTTTTGCATTGTCATTTTGTTTGTGAATTTATATATGATACATTTGTGAGTAATTTTGGTTGTATTTATTGTCTTTTGGATGTATTGTTTGGACCCCAGGAAGACTAGCTGTCGTCTTGGCGTCAGATAATGGGGATCCTTTTAAAATAAACAAATAAACAAATAAACTAGTGTTTGGAAATTATAATTTTATTGCATTGATCTGTTTGACAGCAGCTACATGTTGTGGGATATGCTTCAAACAGAGAGGTTGTCAGATAGCCAAAAAGCACCTTGGCTACCTGTCAGAAGTGGAAATTGTCCTGTAACCGACAATCCGACAATAATGCTCACTTTATGCAGTGATTGGACAAAATGTGCAGAGGTGACAAAGTAAGAAACTTTTGAAGGCAACATCATAAATGTCTGAAGACTGTTTGAAAGTCCCTATTTGTATGAATCATTGTGTTGAGACTACAAAGACACACAAATGAGACACAATTCTGTTACAGAAAGTGTATCTTCTTGTACTCTTGTCTGTTCATTAAATTGGTGTTAAATAGCAATGGGATAAGCTTAAATTCATACTTCACGTACAGTAAAAACCTTATTAAACTCCGTTTCTTCATCTCCATTTGTGCCGAGTGAATTTGGGTGTTTATACTTTGATAATTACAACTTTATAATTGACTTTGCATTCATTTAGAACACTGATATCAGAGAATTGTCAGCTCAGTGGAGTAGGCAGGATTCAAAGGTCTTCTCAGTTCATCTCTCTCCACTTCTTTCCATTCATTCACAGTTCTTATATAGCGCTTTTCTAGTCTCAATAACTACTCAAAGCGCTTTTACATAGTACAGGAACCATTCACCATTCACACACGGTGGCCGAGGCCGCCGAACAAGGTGACACCTTCTCATTAGATACACACACACACACATTTACACAAGGTTCAGTGTTTTGCCCAAGGACACTTCGACATGGGTTCGATTACACTACAAGCCAAGAGAGAGATAGGCAATGTGGTTGCACACATTGTTTTCCAGGTTCGGCGTTAACATGACAAAACCCAGCCCCCATGTAGCTGAAATACTCACAATATCAGCCTGTTTGTGTCTTCACTCTTTGCCCTTTGGTTCCTCAGCGTCTCACGCTCTCTGAGGGCAAAAGTTCTACTTTCTGTAAAATGACCATTATCCTGTTGACATTTTCACTGGTGTGCAGCACGTTAAAAAGCAGAACTGCAGGATCACTTCATCTGATTTACGACACTTGTCACCGTGGTGTCAGGGGAAAATGTCACTCGGGTCATTTCACTCATGATAAATGTACTGGTTTGGAGATGCAGAACCTGCATTCTGGGTAACGGAGACGCCCTGCGTCATAAACATGCTGTGTTCTTACCCATCGGATCAACATTTCAGCTTTTAAAATCATTTTTTCATCCATAAAGGGTTTGATTCTTGGTCTCATATATAGGTGCATTGCAGAGAGTCTGGATTTGAAACATCTTCTCTATTCTCTGTCCCTCGCTTCTCTTGTCTGTTCCAATCTTGACTTAACACTTCTTTTTAAGTGGGTGAGTCATTTTTGTATCTTAGCTTTATGATGTCACACTCAGGCAGTTCAATTAGAAGAGGGCAGTTTCATGGCTGGAATGTATCAGAGGAAAATAAAATCTTGCAATATAGCAATAATATAAAATCATTAAAGGGACACATACGGTTTTCTTTACAAACTTTTAGAATAATTCTGGTTTATTAAAACCTCTTACAACTTCTTACAATGGGACTATGGTACTCGTCTCAGTATGTCTTACTAGGTCTTATTATTTTAAAATAAGTTTGTCCTTTAAACAAAAACAAACACTAAGACTGAGACTCAAGTTGTCCCGGGCTAACAGTAAGTACTTTTGACACACAATAAGATGAACAAACAACCATTAAGCTGAGGATTTATCGTTTTTTTATTCAATTTTTTGTGCAAAATCTCTAAAAGACACTGCAGTTCCAGGCTGGATTACAAAGCTCCTGGATGGCCTACAATCGCACGGAAGCCCACTTTGGAAAGGCTCAGCATAATTACGCTAGCTTGAAGCATTGCGGAGATATCTAACATTATGTTAATTGATTTATGGATTCATCATACAAAGACACTGTAGTTCCAGGATGAATTACAAAGCTTCTGGAAGGTCTACAATCTCACGGAAGACCTCGTTGAAACCACTGACTGTAAGATGGCCGACTCATCTCCACTTTCTTCCACTGCACAAACACTTGTAGAATTTGAAGAATTGAAAAATTAACTCTCTACAGTGTATTGTTCTGGAGATATTGAATATGATATAAACATGTAGATTGCTGTTGGATACTCAGGGGGTGAAAAACTTCAACTGATAGCTGAAAACAGAAACAAAAATATATCCAGTAAAAGGATTATGATTCTATAGGTGGATTCAGATTCGTTCAAATGCTATATCCAAACCCGACAGCAAGTATGTTTTTTCTTCAGGTGTCTGATTCACGTTTGATTTGAAGGATTAAGGCGACAGAAGCCAAATTGGCAACAGTCGTCTGATTATGTCTCGTCCTCCCACCCTATTTCTCTCTCATCACTTATATTTGCCAGCAGGCATCACTTAATGGGGCTTACATTGAGGTCTTCACACACACACACACACACACACACACACACACACACACACACACACACACACACACACACACACATATATGTCTGTAGATTTAAAGAGAAACCATCCCTCCCTTTAACCAAGCTAACTTCTTCCATTCATTTCTGTCTGGCGAGCTGCCCAAACTAATGATGCACGATGTGTCCTAATGAGGTTCTCTAATGAGCTGACCTAACGAGAAGACAGTCCCTGTCGTCTGATAGCCTCTGCTCCGCTCCACTGCTCCAACGTCATCTTTGTCTTTGCGCTGGACAACAACGTCCAACATAACAAGCAGTCCATTCCCCTCCAGTCTCCACGGGCAGGGCCAGGCTAATTTCTGATGACTTTGTGCTTCAGTGACCAGGACAGCGATGTTCTAACATCTCAGTGCTATGTCGTCAGAGGTTAGAGGCGTGCACACGTCACTGAACAGTCACTGGTTAACATCACAGGACAGGCTGGATAAATCGGAGCGGATAGATCTCTGCTCGGCCTCGGTACAAAGTGCTGCAGGGACACTGCTTTAGGCAGGTCAAATGACAGATTTACAGTGTACAACAGTCAAATCTTTTATACAATTTTGTTCACCAAAATTCACGCATATATGCAACATGGGTAAACCTGCTGAAAAAAGCCAATGCTGAGCATGCCTTTCTTCTTCCTTTTTCTTGTGTGTCATGCTCAACATCACGAACACACCAGAAAACAGCCTTAGTAAACAATAGAAAGCAGCATGAAAGCCAGTGACATTCAAACAGTGGTTACTGTTCATGATTTCTCTTTCAAATTCAGTGACAACTAATTGGGACCAATTACCAGCAGAAACTGCTTGGGTTGAGACAAGCTGACAAAGAATAGCAATAGCATCGTGCCGGAAAAAGGGGCTATTTCAGAGGCACTGTTGCTCCGTCCGGCGCTCATCGCCGTCGAAGACAATTGTGATTGGTTTAAGAAATGCCAATAAACCAGAGCATGTTTTTCTCCCATCCCAGAATGATTTTTGGACTAGTCAGACCTTCCTCCGCAGCCCTGTGGAGGAAGATCTAGCAATGCGAGAGTAGTTGTTAGGTCATTGTCGGTTTGGGTCTTTCCATGGGACTATTACACCATCCTTCCTTCAGGCAGACTGGTGCCTCTTTCTCTGATAAATGATCCTCATCTCGCTGTCACCCAGTTGAACTAACCCAAGGATCAGCGGCTGCACCAGTGTGATGATTTGGCAGTGATTTAAATGACATATGGCTACGAAATGAAAGCTTTTTGACAAAATGATTTCTAAGTGGACAGTGTTTAGTGTTGAAATGCTATTCTAGGGATTAGAACCACCAACCTTCTGTTTAAACATGCTAAAAGGAGATTGTTGTCGTCCTTTAGTGGATTTGCTAATTGGTTAAGATTTGAATGTAGCCTGAGGTTGAGTCAAACGAGGAGTGAGTGAGGTAGTTCTGGCCTATGAAGATTTATTAGGAGAGAATTAATTTGCACATGACTGAAAGCAAAAGCTTCCATAGATAAAGGCAAATGATCTGTGACTTTGAGTTAATGGTGGCATTTACAGGACATATGGTTCTTCAGTGGAAGCCTTACAGTGAACTGCAGAGAGCCAAATTGACATATGGTTTTAAATAACTTGCTAGCTAGCTGCAGCAAGGCTTTATTAGGACAGATGGTTTGGTGTAGCCCTGCGGTTAGTTGGCTAAAGGAAAGCTGTCTAATTCGCTGTTGCTTTGTGGATTTCCTGCAACCATCTCATCCCGATTCTTCTTGTTCCATTACTTTTGCACATTTGCACCACTTTTTTTAACCTAATGACGCTTCCATTTTCATATCCATTTCGACCTCACTCAGACCGTCACCATGGTCTTACCTTGAATGATGCAATCCTTCAACCTATTCTCGAGACATTATATCAACAAAGTCATGTGACTGACGTTAGGAGCCTTGGCCGCCGTCCATAAGATCATCCAGGTGGCCACGCCTCTTCCTCTTTGCTTTACTTGCTTCATCCGAGGTAAGTTGTGTATGGAGACAGAAAGATTTGGGACTCCACTCCACTCCACTTTTGTGCAGGTGCCTTGTGTCCCTGATGATTGTGTGTGGTGTTTTCCCTTTTTTTTGCATTTCAGGGCAGGAAGTTGTTGCATGGTTTGTGTTAACCTTTTCTCACTTTTGCTAGTGCCGATTTGTGTGGCTTGCAGTTTTGGGTAAGTGCTCTGTGTAAGTACTCATACTGTTTGTTCAGGTTGTTTTTTTCTCTACAGGAGTAAAAGCATTTAATTGATTAGAGTTCATTCTCATTCGCTCGTGCACATTTTATGAGGAAGGTGTGTTTTTTTTTGCTTACTGTTCTTTAGTGATGTTTTTCTTTTTCAATTTAAGCTGTTATCCTGTGAGCCCTGTTTTTCCCTGTGGGTGCCTCGGGTCAACTTGTTAGAGTTTTTTATTTCCCTGTTCGTAAGATACATTGGGAATTTGACTCCTTTGGTGAGACTGCTTAGTTTAGCAGCAAGCCTACTTAGTTAATTGAAACATACTGTGTGTATTGCCCTTGGCCCCTGTTCACAGTGTCTGGGTACCTGACTTCCACCCCCCTTTTTGACGTTGAGAAGTGTGTTGCATTTCTATTCTGCTTTACTTTTAAGTAGTAGGCCAGTTTTGGGAGTGGCCTTGTTTTTGTTACCTTTCCAGCTATCCATAGCTATTGGGTTAACCACCTTAGGCAGAAAAGAGGGATTGAGCCAGAGAGACACGCCAGAGCTTTCAGGCTTCCATGTCAAACAGTCCTCACTAAGTGAGAGTATCAGAGGTCCTCACTAATGCATAGAGCATGCAACTCGCTAACCCTCTTAGCGGAATATATAGCCAAGAGGAAAGCCGTTTTGTGAGCCTGAAACCTAAAGGTAGCCTGTTCTATGGATTCATAAGGGGGGGGGCTGTGAGGATGCAGTCTACATGCCCCTTTAAGGAACTTGGACACCAAAAAATGTCTACTCAACGTAACACCATCTACAGCCTCATAGAAGAGGGATATAGCAGCTTATTGGTGCTAGCCTCCGTCGCCGAGTCCAAAAGCGACTAAAGGAAGCGGAGAACAAGTTGGACGGAGTAAGAGGCTGGATCCTCCTGCCTACTGCGACACCATCCTGAGAATACCCTTCACTTCTGGACATAGTAGAACAAGTGGAGGGAGTCCTGGCATTACCAATAGAGTGGAGGACCTCCTCATCTAGCCCCTGAGAGAGGGACTGAGAAGGGGCCAAGCCCAGAGCTGCAAGACTGCAGGCTTCGGGTGCCTGATCTGCCCTCCACCTGAGAAAGCAGGTCCGCTCTAACCAGCAGGGCCCAAGGCTCTCCGGAAACAAAGCAAAGGAGCGCCGGAAACCAATGCCTCCTTGGCTATCAAGGCGCTATCAACAGCACCTTGTAATTGTCCATGGCAACCCTGTTCAGAACCTAGGGAAGCCGAGGGAACGGAAGAAAAGTTTACAACAATCCTTCCGGCCACTCTCTAAACGCATCAAGAGTGCATCCAGACCCAAGGGACCTCCTTGACCCAGCAGAGAGAACCACATCCACGCAACCGAGTCCATAGGAGGGCTACAAAATAGATTGTAAGTTATGACTATAACTATGGATCTATGAGACCAAACTATGACCATCACCATCTCATTGCTCAGAACGAGCGTTCCAGGCAAGAGGAAGAGGCGTGGCCACCTGGATGCTCCTATGGAGTCACATGACTTTGTTGATATAATGTCTCAAGGATGGGTTGAAGGATTGCATCATTCAAGGTAAGACCGTGGTGATGGTCATTGTTTGGTCTTATAGATCCATAGTTATAGCCATAACTTACATTTTCATTACATTTTGGAGCAATAGTGTCAATCCACACTGAAATGCCAGCACACAAGTTTTCCAGTGAAAAGATAACAGCATAGATTATCCTTCATTTATGTATTTTGGTGAAGCACTGTGCAATGCACTTAATTACATGAAGTATGGATTGTGCTTTTAAAATTGAGATTTTAAGTATTGATTTCAGAATAGCCCTAACTGTCTCAACATATACAAATAAGATATTCATTCAGACATGAGACAAGTTCATTAACTTGATGTGGATCTCATTATGTCACAATTGTACTTCTCAAGTGCCCACCCCCCCCCATGTCTCTAAAAGACTGAGCAGTGCTTGCATGATTGGCAGTGAACGTGTGTCAGTGTAATGGTTAAAAGTGGATTAGCCTGTCTTGTTCTGATAGGAAGCTAGTTGTCCGCTTGTGTGAGAAAACGTCTTTAATTATCTATTTTTTTCCCCTTTATATTTGTCAGGCAGTGGAAGTCTCTGTCAGAAAATACTGTCAAAAAGTCATACTGTCACATTCGCATCTTCTAATTTACGTTCGCCAGGGCAGCAGCTAATTTTAAAGCACAATTTGATACAGTTAAATGTATCCCTAATTATAAGTGGCATGCATTGTAAAATGACTTGGAGAAATGTGAACTAGGTGTAAAGAGCTGTAAATTTAATTGGGATGTAACATCTGTAACAAATTACCCTATTCTCCTTTAAGCCTTTAAGCACAAGTTAGGCTTTTACAATATAACAAGTGTACATTGTATGTGTATAAATTGACTCCCAGTATAATGTGTATAAAGGCTGGTAGTTTATTATCTTTGTCTTTTTTACAGACTGTTATGTTTAATCTGTTGACAGGATTGATCCTGTTGTTTGTCAGTCAAGAGCTTTACATGTGTGACATAAATGGCCATGAAAAAACTTGTGCTGTTGTCTGACAATGATGTGCATGTGAAGTCATGCGTGTTCATAACAGCTGGAAGACTGCCGACAGGAAACATTTGTATCATGCAAATACACTCTTGGGTACATTACATTCATTTTGAATGCATGTTTTAAAAGGTCAATGTGAACTGTAGCTGCTGCACGTTGTGTATTTCCTGTGTTTATGTAGCAAACGACAATCATGCATGCACTTGTACGTGTGCTGATTTTCAAAACACACACACACACACACACACACACGGGTGTGAGGTCCTCTGTTACCAGCAAAACCAGACATTTCCACGGTTAAAAAAAACTTCAGGATCCACTTTGATTTCTTCAAAGTAATTTATTTAAAAATCAAACCGGTCCCTTCTGCACAGCAAAAGAATGACTAAAAAGACTTAAAAACCCAACTCCCCGCTGGCCGGTCACACACAGAATTCTCTTTCTTTGTCCTCCCCTTTTTTTTCCACCTCCACACTTGTTTTGCATCCACCTTTAACCAACACATCATTAGATCATGTGGCCAATCCTGAGCTGTGGGGGGTGTGGTCCAGACAATCACAGCTGCTCTTCATAATCCTAGTACATCAAATATACTGTCCTTGAGTAATGAGTTTTTTTCAAAACTCGACAGTTAGCTAACAGTGTAGTTCTCCAAAAAACTTTTCTTGGGGTTCGATAAAGAAACTTTCCTTTCCTTATTATACTGTAAAACTGTAACAAAGAGCAAAAGACAAACCGGAATGAGATGAAACTAATACAGATACCCAAATATAGTGCAAACCCACAATTTATAGCAACAGAAAATGCTGTGTCACAACTAATAGCCATGCTAACTGTCAATTTAGTGATTTGACATTAGAAAACTCCAATAAACCCAAGATATGCCAAGTTAAATTACTTTTAACATTTTTTAGTAACATATATGCAGTACTTACGGACAAACAGTATCCAAGGCAACAATGTAAGAAGGAAAAAGGCAGCAGGAGAAAACAGTGTCACCCTGCACTGCAGCACACTCAGTTGACATCTGATGGAAATTTACAGCTGAAAGTGAAAGTTAAATTAGAGCTACTGCTGCTGGTTAGCCAAAAGGGGACGCTGCCGTACACACAATTATGTTAAAAACCAAACTCTTTCTTAATTTACTTTAGAGAGGTCCGAACATCAAACAATGAGAAAAACACAGCAAATCCCCAAACTCATGCAAATAATGGCTGTTAAACATGCAACAAATCTACCAATAAAACCACACAATAACACCAAAACTCAAACTGGGCAGCTAACCAAACCATGCAACGTTGGGAACAAAATGAAAAGCTGCCTAAAGTCACATTCTGACACACACACACACACACACACACACACACACACACACACACACACAGAGTGTTCAACCCAATTATAGTTTTAATTACCTTCCCTTTTGAGGTCATCTTCACTTAACAAATCTCATTTAACTGGTGTTCGTATCCAGCTGGACAGCTTAAAACAAGTGAGCAAGCACTTTTTTTCTGCTGTATATGGGAGAATTAACACCCACTTTGTAAAGCCATTCTAGCTTTTTCTCTGCATTATGTCCATCTAATCCATTTAACAGTTTCATACAGCATACTACTGAGGAATGCAGTACGTAATGCACGCTATACTATACTGTAGCCATTAGCCATTATTAGCAATATAAGTTTATAGCAATCACTATGTGACATTGTGTACATGCAAACACCATAGCAACATGTCTACAGACAGGAAATGGACAATACTGTGTGTATGAATGATTTAATGAGACAGAAGAGCTAAAAACATACAGCTTTCACTTTCAATACAATGGCTCCATGTCATGATGTATGTATATGTTTTTAAATGGCACGCGATAAATTCGGGGGTTATATCATTCCTAGTTGCGACCTCCGACTTCCGAGCTTAACGAACACACCAATACTCCAGTTTCTCTTAATAACATTTGTCACATGAAATTTAGAGGTACAGTTCCAGTGAAATGTTTTCCCATCAGCTCTTTCAACTTGTGCATGTTTCATCGTAAAGCAAAATGTGTTGCACGGTTACATTGGGCCTCGTCCAGTAGCCGGGGGCGCGGTCTCCTCGGGACAGCCTCCCTACCTTAACGTATTTAACTTAAAATAACTACCAATATAACATGACGTGTATTTGTATATGATGTACTGTACTTCCCCATTGATAATGTATGAATTGCCATGAACCAAATCATCTAATATGCATTAGATGGGCACAAGGATTGGTTAATAACTCGAACTTGCCGAGAACCAAGACACCTCTTGATTACATTAGACTCGAGCGGTTACATTTGGTCTCGTTCAGTAGTGATGGCCAAAAAGCTTTGTGAACCAGTGTCTATTTTCAGAGCCCACTAGATGGCGCTCTCTGTTAAACTAAGTGTTGAGAATACACTGAATTGCAATGGCTTAGGCCTAGCTCTTAAAACCAAGAGCTCCATCTAGTGGGCTCAGAAAATAAAGACACTGCTTCACAAAGCTTCATTTGGCCATCACTATCGTCCGGTAGCCTGGTGCGCGGTCTCCAATCTACAACTCTTTAACAACTCTCTGCTCGGCTCGCGGTAGCCCTGATTTCCTGATTGATTCTACCACCACTCCAGTGGAGGCGCTAATTAGGTAAAAAAAATAACAGGAGTGAGTCTGTTCTTTGACACATGGCACTCGATTCTCCCGGTTCAGTGACACGAGTCGGGTTAATTAACCGGACAGTTCGTCAACACTACTCACCACTGAAGCTCCTCATGGGAACATTTAGGGGTTAGAGCAGCGTGAACTGGGACGGTCGAGCACTGCAGATTTAAATTGCAGTGTTTCTAATGTCAACACAGCTACCACAGACCACAATAAGAGCCTCACAGTTCACAGTTTAATTTCATTTCAGAGGTGTTTCAAGTGACTTATCCTCGGGGTGATGGCATCAGAGGACACTGGCGCTCTGAGATGTGTTAATTAAGGCTCAGCAACGAAACAACACTGATTAAAAAATAGAATAGCTCAAAGCTGAATGTGTGGGGTAATGTTCTTTAAATTGTTATGGATAGGCTTGTAAATATGGAACTGTTTTTTTTCCACTGATTGTTTTCCTTTCCTTTTCTCCTTTTTCATTTATGTGGATAGCAATGTTACGTACTCCTTTGGGGATATTGATATTTTTAAAAGCCCTCTATTGAGATGTATGTTTGTTAAAAACCTGTATGAAAGGGTTCTCTTAATTGAGTGGGGCCATTAGGTTTTCTTAGACCTAATCAAACGAATGTAATTCACAGGGTGGGTCATCTGATTGTAAGGCCTACATACAGCCCTTCAAAGGTGTCCAGCATTTGCCTGAAGAAGACCCAGCAGGGTCGAAACGTTGCTTTTGTATTAAATACAGGAGTTTAAAGCAGTGTTGCACACATTACATTCTTTTCAACTTATACTGAACACCTACTCTGCTCGGGAACAGGATATGTTCAAAGTTAGAGATCAAGCGGTATAAAAGCACCGCCTACTGGTGTTTGGTGCATAGATAAACAAATTACAAGGAAATAAACAGTTAGTAAGTACTGCAACAGACTTGATAATGAATAAAGAATTGACATATTACAATAAAAATATGTAAGACACTATAACAAAATAGTGTGTAAAATTCAATTGAATTATTCCATACATCCATCTTCATCCGCTTATCCGGTATCGGGTTGCGGGGGCAGCAGGGGACCCCAAACTTCCATTTCCCAAACCACATCAACCAGCTCATCAACCAGGCGAGGAGCTTCGACAATTGAATTAATATTAAATATTAAAAGTGGAAGCAGGTTTTGTTGCAGTCATTCAGCAAGTCACAGATCTTTCCATCTGGAATAATTTTGTAATCAGTACCTCATCTGAGATTGGGTTTGTGCACCCTCACATTAACATGCCAACAGTTCTAATGTGATGCAGAAGATTTCTATGATGCATGTGGACCACGCTGCGACCTTATGACCGCATGTGTAATTTGATCTTTCCCAAAAATAAGACACACAGTGACATTCCACGTGTTTGTTGAAAATCTCAATCATTGTCACAATGATTATTTCCAACTGGACTAATCTTGTACTCAGCACACATAGTCTGTTATCATAGACCGAACGTCTCAGTGTGTAGGCAGTTCAGTAATTATGGGATTTTAAAAGTCTTGAAGCCTGCACCAACTTTTAGAAAAATGTGTGAAACTGGCAACTTTTTGACGAGGACATGATTTCTGAGGAGCTGTGTGCAGTCATTTGGCCAATATATTTTCATCAGCGGATTCATGTGCGCATTCATATGAAATATGGCGTTAATATTGAACGCTGTGAAACGGCGAACCGTACATGATTGTCACCGTTACGTGAAGGACAGTTTGTGACCCTTCTGTTTAACAAAGTGCAATGGCGGCCAGTGTAGGGAGTTGGGTTGGGTTGGGAACTGGAGGGTTGCAGGTTCAAGTCCCAGAATAGACCAAAGTACAGAGTGTGGAACGGTAGCTGTAGAGATGCCAGTTCACCTTCTGGGCACTGCCAGGTGCTCTTCAGCAAGGCACCATACTGCACCATCTGTTCAGTGCGCTGGTCCAGCACTGGCAGCCCACTCACTCTGACATCTCTCCATTTGTGTGTGTGTGTGTGTGTGTGTGTGTTAACAGATAACAGTGATAACAGAACAGGTTTCTGCTTTCATCAGATCAACCACTTGTTGGTGGTATCAATGAAGTGTGTGTGTGTGTGTGTGTGTGTGTATATTTCAGCAACACAGGCAGATGACCAAGGTTCAACTAAAGGTCAGATGAAATGTGTGTGTGCTGGTGTGCATCTATGTTTTTGATCCATGAAATTCTAGAACAAGCTGATTTTTAAATGCAGTTTCCCTTGCCTTCCCTTGAGATTAATAAAGTATACCTTCTTCTACTTCAACACCCTGGCAGAACTAGACGACATCCTGTGGTTGAAGCCTTTGCTTGATTAGAGGCCTAATATTTTGAAAGCAAATTTTGGTGACAGGTGACCACAGACAGATAATTAAGTTATGGTAAGTGTTTTATTTTACAAGGTGAATTCCAATCCACAACAGAAAAAAGGAAAAAAGGATGGTGCGAGGGGCTGGTGAGCTTGTAGTTGGTGTGGAGAGCCAGGTTTCAGACGGCGTGGTTGGAGTCGAGTGTGGATCCGGCTGCGTTTTTCTGTCTGAATCTGACCCGCGTCCGACAGAGCAGCAACCGAACCCGACCCGAGCCCAACAAGCATTAAGATATTTCTGTCCGTGTGTGACGGTTGTGAGACCACTGAGACAGTCCTCTACAGCCAGTCTCGCTGGGTTGTGTGTGTGAGGACGCGTCTGCATCTGCACAAAGGGAAATCAGGCCAAATCAAGGCGAGCACGTTGAGCACGGACAGAGACACAAACAGCCCACAGCAGTTGCCAGAAGTTCTGCTGTTTTATTATTAAAACTGTCTAACTGTGATCGTATAGTGGAATTTTCAACAAGAATTATAACAGGGTTGGATCACAATGCTTTGTCCATCTTACAATAAAATCCAAAAATAAATTAAATAAAGTCCTATCTAATGTGTACAATTACTGTGCATCAAAACGTAGGTTACGGTGTCCTCCACACAGGAATGCAGCTCCCACATTAACATTACACATCTTCATCTAACATTACAGATAATACATAAAAATCAAACACAAACTCAACAACTATTACCTGCACAAAGGGAAATCAGGCCAAATCAAGGCGAGCACGTTGAGCACGGACAGAGACACAAACAGCCCTATACACACACACACACACACACACACACACACACACACACACACACACACACAGTGAGATAGACGGAATAATGGCGTCAGAAGCAATGTAAAGTTAGCTAATTTAACATTCGGCTCTAAGTTTAAAATTAATGCTTCACTCGACGCCATTCTAACGGCATACAACGTGAAACTACATTACAACAATATAATAGTAAAATTAAACATGGTATGGTGGGCTTTTAAAACATTTTGACTAACATTGTCTCTGCGGCGTTAACATGCTACTTACCACAGCAGTTGCCAGAAGTTCTGCTGTGGATTGCCCATAATTCCCTAAATTTAACCCTGCGGCGCGTTGAGAGGGTGACACCAGCAGATGTCGCTGTTCCCATTTATGCAGGAATTTAAACTTATTTACAACCCGTTACACGTGCACCCACCCGACAATTAAAATCTCATTTTTCTTCTCATACTAATGACACATATGTTTGTCTGCGTAGAAAGCTTTCATTAAGCAGCTGTAGGAAGGCTTTCGGACATCAGAGAACCAGGCGTCTTTAAGCAGGATGGTAGATTGGATGGTTGATTGGAAAAGACGTGTCAGGTGTGTCACAGAACAAGGTGCCGCCCACAAACAGACAAACAAGAGCTGTGTTGGAAACCGTTCCCCATCCCAATCGCATTAGTGCACTATATAGTGTGTTCGCCATTTTGTAGTGAGGTTTGAATTCTCCGCAGGTCATTTCATTCACTATATAGTCCACTTAAAAAATAAAAAAAACCCACAATGCACAGCTAATTTTAGTGTACATACGATGTAACCTACATTCTACTCCTGTAACCCACGATGCAATTCAGTCATGGTTTCCCAGAGGAGGAGAAGAAGCAGCTGCATATAACCTTTTACTATCCTCCTGAGTGCTCGGTTGGTTTCAGGGATGCATTAGAAGTGTTTTTGATTCAGTTTGGTTGCATGATGCTCCATCACACGAATAACGGATGGAGCACCGACTGACACAACACTCCTTTCAGTGAGTATTCAAAATCTGGGTTGGTCAGTCGCTATATATCTATAAATACCTATCTATTTATTAGACACTACATAGAGAATAGTGAGTGAGTGAATCTAGGAATGGTGTTAAACACAGCTTACGGACACACAAAAGGGAGGAGAAAGACAGGACGACACTGAAAACTGGGTGCTAATTAAGAGGGGAAGGAGAAAATCATTTATCTTATCTTATTAACACTCCTCCAGGTTGATCCCTCTGTAGTTCTCCCTCCAGGCGTCCTGCTGTCTCACCATCCCTCCCTCCAGTTATCCCTCCTTTCCTTTGCTTCTTCACTTGATACTTCATGAAACCACTCCTCCTTGAACCCCTCTGCATCTGTCCATCCTTTGTATTTTCCTTTCATTCACTCACTTTTTCCTCTCTTTTCTTCCAAGCTTCTATTCCTCCCCAGCCTCTTTTCTTTCATACGCCTTCCTTGTTATTGGCTTTCTTTCTTTGTCTCTTACCTTCCATATGTTCTTCCTCCCTTCCTATAAAAATCCCTATGCTCCTGCTTCTTACTCTCGGCCCTCTTTACATTCTATTATTAGTCCTTCTCGTTACCAGTCATTTTTCTTTCTTACTTGTCTCCTGTGCTCTCACTTTCTCCCTATTGCCTACCTTAACCCCCGGGAGATGACAGGCTGAAGCAGGTTGTTATTAATCCAGTCTGTTCTCCCTGGGGTTTGTACAAGTAGACTGACAGGAAGAGTCTCCAGGAGAACGCAAACACTCTCAGCGCTGACACCCTGGGGAGCAGAGGCAGAGAGAGGGAACAGAGGAATAAACGAAGGATGTAAGCAACGGTGGACTTAGAGGGGCAAGGAGGGAAGAAAGGGATTAGGACCCGAGGTGATAGATCAGAAGGAAGGGAGGTGAAAGAGGGACGGACCGGTGAGTGTGAGATGGAAGAACAGAAGGACTAGAGTAGAGATGGATAAAGAGAAGGAGAGAAAGGAGGAAGGGAAAAGTAAATAACAACTGTTGCCGGGTAAGAACGTTGATACTCGACAATCCCACAGATTACACTTAATCCAGAATTAGATTTTTTTGGGGGGTTTTCTGCAGTATCTGCGTGAGACAACGGCAGGATTACGGTTGGGGAAAATGTTTTAACACAACCTTGTAAAGCTGCACAAGCAAAAAGAAACCCACAAATGTATCATCCTATCAGGTTGTTTAAATTTTTAAAGACATTTTCATAGAGAAATGGCCGGTGTTGCACTCAAATCTGTGACCCACTGTTGCACTGCTTGCTCTTGGGGGAATTGCTAGGATTGTTGGGTCCTCGTAAATTATAGAGTGTGTTCTAGACTGTAAACCAGTAAAGTGTCTTGAGATAACTCTTTTTATGAATTGATACTATAAATAAAATTGAATTTGGAACTTTGGTTAGGGGTTAAAATAGGAAATGTGATTGGGAGTAAGTGGTTGCACTATAAACTCTGTACCGCCTTACAGCCAAACACTACCACTGCATGGGTCTTGCATGGAGGAGGGTCTGTCTAATCCACGCATCATTCTGGTGTGTGAGGAAAGCATGCTTCGGTTTATTTACCTTTTTTTTTGTTTTAAACCAATCACAATCGTCTTGGGCGGCACTAAGCACCGGACACAATGCCTCTGCAAAATAGCCTCTAGGAACTTGTTTTGGTGGAACGTGTGTACGTTCAAAGGTTGTTTTAGTCGTGCAACAGAAAACTCAGATTGGACAGATAGTCTAGCTAGCTGTCTGGATTTACCCTGCAGAGATCTGAGGACCAGGTAACCATAGTCCTCAGATTGGACAGATAGTCTAGCTAGCGGTCTGGATTTACCATGCAGAGATCTGAGGACCAGGTAACCATAGTCCTCAGATTGGACAGATAGTCTAGCTAGCTGTCTGGATTTACCCTGCAGAGATCTGAGGACCAGGTAACCATAGTCCTCAGATTGGACAGATAGTCTAGCTAGCTGTCTGGATTTACCCTGCAGAGATCTGAGGACCAGGTAACCATAGTCCTCAGATTGGACAGATAGTCTAGCTAGCTGTCTGGATTTACCCTGCAGAGATCTGAGGACCAGGTAACCATAGTCCTCAGATTGGACAGATAGTCTAGCTAGCGGTCTGGATTTACCATGCAGAGATCTGAGGACCAGGTAACCATAGTCCTCAGATTGGACAGATAGTCTAGCTAGCTGTCTGGATTTACCCTGCAGAGATCTGAGGACCAGGTAACCATAGTCCTCAGATTGGACAGATAGTCTAGCTAGCTGTCTGGATTTACCCTGCAGAGATCTGAGGACCAGGTAACCATAGTCCTCAGATTGGACAGATAGTCTAGCTAGCTGTCTGGATTTACCCTGCAGAGATCTGAGGACCAGGTAACCATAGTCCTCAGATTGGACAGATAGTCTAGCTAGCGGTCTGGATTTACCATGCAGAGATCTGAGGACCAGGTAACCATAGTCCTCAGATTGGACAGATAGTCTAGCTAGCTGTCTGGATTTACCCTGCAGAGATCTGAGGACCAGGTAACCATAGTCCTCAGATTGGACAGATAGTCTAGCTAGCTGTCTGGATTTACCCTGCAGAGATCTGAGGACCAGGTAACCATAGTCCTCAGATTGGACAGATAGTCTAGCTAGCTGTCTGGATTTACCCAGGGGGAAATGAGGGACATCCGGCGGAATTTCCGGCGGCACCTGAACAATCGTGGAACTCAAACGTCATCTATATAGACCACCACTTCATTGATATAGTAGACATTGAACTCCATCATTTAATGCTGTCTTGAAAGTTCCCATGCTCCTTCATGAGTTGAGGATCATGACCTTTCAGTACTGAAGCCTGTTCAAATCCACTCTGAATTCTTCCCTATCACTAGATTTGGTTCATCAAGGACGCTAGCAACGCAACACAGAAAATAAACACAGCAGAGACGACAGATAGGTCGGACCACTGCGTTTAACTACTGTATATATCTTTAAAGGTCACAGTAATGGCCGAACATTACAACAGAAATAACCAAGTTTGCCAATTACACATATCTCCGCATTTCACATCAACTGCCATTTCAATCAGGAGAGACATGTTTGCAGATATGCAAAAAGGTTTATAGTACAGCTTAATAAAAAGTATAAAGTCTTTGAAGATTAGACTCCATTGTTATACTAATAGTTCGTATATAGGGGTAGAGAACCATCAGACCCCCCCCCCGATGGAATCTAGACACCGGTGGTGGCGACAAAGGAGCCGAAGACCAGACCGAAGGAGGCTCCAGACCGGTCAGCTGGAGTAGAGGACTGGAGGTGGAAGGGGGTGGTGGAGGGTTGCACTCTTTGCCTGCAATGACAGCTGATAGCAAAGGGAGAAACAGATTTAAAGCAGGGTTGTAACTCTGTGATTGGCCCTTGCAACTTGTGGACGATTCTGATTGGTTTAGCAGGAAGGGGAACGCCTCCTACAGTAGAGTTAGGTAGAGCATTGATCACCTGAAAGAATTTACGCTGAGCTATATTTCAATCAGGAGAGACTAATATAATAACAGTTCTACACAGCATGATAAAATGATAAGCTCAGGACAATTGTTTTCTGTTAGACTTTGTGGCATTTGTCCTTGGAGGAAAAATGCAAAGACAAACAGTCGTCTTCTCCTTCAGGGAGGACACACAAAGAGAGATTCAAAAGTCATACACCCTGAAAAGCATTGTGAATAATTATATGAATAATCAACACATGCATATTATAGGACATAACTCATGCTTAAAAGTAATTTTCCCATTGCAACAGTCATTTGGAAAAGAGCTGATTTGATTTAGGAGAGCATTGATAAACAGTTAGGTCTTTCCTTTATTCATCCATTTATTTCTCTCAGCGTCATTGCAGGATGACAAGAAAATAGAGCCGTGCCAGAGCTGATAAGACCGAGCTCCGCGGAAGGCTTAGGACTATTAAATCTGTCTTTCAAAAAAACAAACAAAATCACAGAGCTGCTTTTACCTAGTCTAAATAAAAATCTCTGTATTATATGTATGTGGTACAACACACAGCTGAAGTGTCTCCAGCTGAAAGGAGTGAGCGGAGCAAATGTGTGTGTTTTTTTGAATGTCCCTGTTTTGCTCTGACACATAAATAAAGGCATTTCAGTGTTGCATGAAAGAAGCAGAGTACCTTGGTTTTCTTTCAAAATCTATTTAGATCTGTTTCTCTCTGAAAACCCTTCACATGGATATTGTAACATGCGTCAGAGCAGCAGTGTCATTTCACGTCTTCAAAAAATACATCCTGACAGTTTCTGCTCTGAATCATAAGCACTCTTCCTCCCCCTCTCCTCGCTTTCATTCGCTTGTCTGAGATGTTTTTATCGCTTTTCTGAGTTTTCTTTAATTTCTCTCCCAGGAGTTTTATAAGACGTCTTTGTAACGGTGACTTTTGACCTCATTACTGCTCCATGCATCGTTGGTGCCGACGATATCTCCAATGGTAATGTTCAAGTAACCATGAAGTTGGGTTTGGATATTCATGGTCTTCAGAGGATGATTCATAATTAGTTGGGTGTTCCCAGGACCTTTACTGGCTTGTTTATTGTATTTTGGGAATGTCACTTTCACCCTCGATGCCCTGCCAAAAATCAGATAGATAGATAGATAGATAGATAGATAGATAGATAGATAGATAGATAGATAGATAGATAGATAGATAGATAGATAGATAGATAGATAGATTTATTGATCCCAATAAAATGGGAAGTGTTACATTATAGTGTTACAGCAGCAAAATCAGTCACACAGCACAGAATAATATATATATATATATATATATATATATATATATATATATATATATGATAAACCTATTATGCAGGTTGCACTTAGTGCAGTATTGTGGTGTCTCAGAGTCTCATCTAGCACCCAGTGATGAAGTGTTAAAAGGTTTTATTGCCTGTGTTAGAAATGATTTCTGACAGTTCAACAAAGCATTGCTTGACATTTTTTTATGAAAAAATGAACGTGTGAAGTGTTAATACTAACACAAAGTCAGCTTAACAGAGGAGAGAGGAGAAGGTGGTCTGTGTGTTTCCCTTTATTACGTACCGTGAAGCTGTCTAACAAGACACAACAGGCTTATGCCACGGAAAACAATAATCAAATATTTGAGTTGAACAGTTAAATCTGATAGCTGAAATATTTGAGTCGGGTAGAGCCCTACCAGACAGCCAGCGCGCTGCCTCCTGGGAAAGGATCTTATGTCCAAATACATTTATACAATTACATTATACTCAGGATGGGAAACTTCAACTGTCACAGTTGTAACATATCTTTCAATTTTCTATTTGTATTGGTATTTTTATTTATAAAGGACAACACACATTAATCAACATTTCTGTTGAATGTGCCAGTATTTGCCAGTCGGCTAATTTTCAACAGTAGTCCTTTGGCCAGATGATTTTAGGCCATGGCAGGAAGAAGCAACATAAAAAAAACATGAATGCAGGTTAAAATACACACACAGTAATCCAAAATACACCATACATACAGCTAGATCAGAAATATAAGCTTTTTTTATTTATTTTTTTGAATGCCAAATGCCAAAAATGCAGAAAGCATCAGGACACTAGCAGAGATTACACATCAACAGATGAGAAACATGAGAAAAAGTGTCATTTAAAAAAGTCTTTTCAGCAAAGCACAATTGAGGATAAAGAAAAACAAGAAATAGGTTTCGGTGATATATGTATGTATGATGTATTTCTGCAGCTAGGAGAAATATCGTAATGCTTCTCTTTTGAGGCAATTCTCTACCTGTTAGGTAAGAACACAGCTACTCACCTCTTCTGTCCCAAGGCTCCTTTGCTACTTACAAGCAATATGAAATATATATATAGGTTAATGGGGTTCAGGTATAGCTTGTTGCCTTATCAGACGCTCCCTTTCCTGCTGGACACATGGGTCTCTGGTGGAAAGAGGAGACAATAAGGAAAGAAAGCTACAAGATGAGCTACATCACAGCTTCTTAGGCGTTCTGTCAGTCTTCCAAAAAAGTCCTTCTCATTTTCAGATTTTATTTTTAGCTTTCAGCGCAGCCCCGGCTAACTTTATATTTCATTGCTAAACAATGGCTCCATGGCATCCTCTGCGTTCACATTTAACGAATTTTCTTTTGAAAAAATCCCCGACAATGAATGTTTGAAGCCGAGCGAGTCGAGCGTGAGCCTTGAGGATGTTTCTTTGTACTGTAAATGCGGTGGGAAGGAGGGAAACGACACAGCGAAGCAGCTCATTTGTAACTTCACACTTTGTTGTTGAGAGCCAATTTACATCCTGCTATTATTCAGTATTGAGGACATTTAGTAAGCTTTTGTAGCTTCTTATTGGTGCAAAAGGAGGAGGTCCAGAGTCCAAAAGGGAGAAATCCAACGTTTGAAAAATGTAAGACACAAGAATAATAAACAGCTTTTTTGTATGTAAATCAAATTGAATATCAAACATCAGCTCAAGGCCTCTGAAACTTTAACTTTAAATTTATAATGACACACTTCAGAATACCCGTCTGTTAATAGATGCAACCGTTTCTGTCTCAAACATTTAAGACCACACACACACACACACACACACACACACACACACACACACACACACACACACACACACACAGTAAGTAGGGGTGGGTATTGGTACTCAAAGGTATAGATGAAAATAACCCAGTACCAACATTTTCTGAGTCAAGCGATACTTGTATTTCCTCTTTTTGTATCCATATCTAGAAAGAAATATATATCTGTATGGTTTTCCTCACTGCAAGCGTTTTTTGATCTAATGTGACGTGTGGTTGGATCACTATCGCAGGAGCTACAGCCTATACAGTGCAGGGTGTGGTAAAGTCTATATTAAATATTCTATTGGTATTGATTTTGTGAGGCGAGCAACACAGTGTCGGACTTCTCTAACTGGACTTCCTGGATCGTATTTTGTATTATTATTATAGCGTATATATAGCAACAAAATGTAGTTAGCGTCTAACCAGAAGTGCTTTAAGCAGAGATTAAAGAACATATGCTACAGTATATACAGAGTACAAGGAATGAAAGGATATATGAAAATATATGTGTCTATATGAGTGTCTATCACTACAGGTATGTACAGGTTATAAACAGGCTATGACTACGGTTATACAGAATAAATAACTACAGTATGTACAGTAGTGCAAATTGTGAATATTGGAGGGATTATACAATCATATATAGTACATAATTATTTAAGATACAATAAGTTATACGAAAAGAAACTATACTCTTCACGATTATATGGCTTCAACACAGAATTAAATTGCTTTGCTGTTCTCTATATCTGAATTTGTCTGAGACGTTTGCATGGGAGGAGTTTCTAACATTTCAAAAAAGACTCATATTTCATCACCAGAAATATTCAATAATGATACAGTGACACGGGCCCCCAGTTCAACGATGTAAGCACATGGAGTGAAGAGCATGGTGCAGGTGCGTTTAGGGCGTTTGCTAGTTTGACAGCGGGGGGAAAAAAGGGTCGGTGCGCCTGGCGCGTGGTTCAAAAGGGTTGTACTTAGTGCAATTACTTTCATTAATCATAGGTGTGATTTGGGTGTAACCTGCAATCAACCAATCAGAGTGTCATCTCCCATTCCATTTTAAAAGCCAGGCACCTTTGTACCTTGGCGCATTGATATTATGATGGCAGATTTGCTGAGCAGGAAGGAGGAGATTTTCAAAAGAAGAAAGGGATTTGCTCGTGTGTGAAGTGAAAGTGTGCGAGCAGATCATTTCATATTACTATTTTCACATTGTAATGTTTGTTTTGCATGTGTGTGTGCATGCTGTGCGTGAGCCTAGGAGCATTTTACTAACACGCTGTTCAAATAACAATTGAAATGCTGCATTACTGACTATAGACCAGGTTTTTGTTGGTCAATGGTGTGATCACTTTCTGCTGCCACGAGATAGCAAAACGCCCAGAATGCACCTGAAAACACCTCCCTGTTAGACCAGCACGCCCATGGGAGCACAGATGGGTGCATTTGCTATTTACACGACGTGGGCGCTGGACGGGAAAATGACAACTTTGTCCGTTTTAAACTAGTAAAGACACTTGCAAAGGCTTTGAGCTGCGTCAGGTGCAAGATGGGGGCCACTTTACTTTTATCTACTTTGATAATTAACAGAAAAAAACAACAACTTTGTAACTTCATGCACAAACCGATAACCATTACAGTGGTCCGAGTTGTGAAATAAAACCCGACCAGATGGGAATAGAGAGAGGAGGAGAAACAGCAAGGAGGGAGGGAAGGACAGAGGTGGGAGTGAGAGGTCGAGAAAATGAGACTGAGTAGGATGGAAAGAGAGAGAGAGACAGATAAAAGGCCAAAAAGAGATAAGAGGAATACAAGTATAGGCCATGTAGGCGGAGAGCAAATGTTAATTTATGGCATGTTCGGTGCCAAAGTCTCTCTCATGTAAGAGGAGAGCAGGTGCAGATTAGTAGATATTCAGTAACAAAAGGAATAAAAGCCCTCTATGAAAGGAAAATATTTTCCGTTCCAAACAGCAGGTTTTTGAAAATATAGGACAATGTTTCAGGACCAGAAAGGCTTTTCATCCTCTTTTGTTTAAGCCCAATTTAAAGGTTTTCCTCCTCTGCGTTTTATAAAAATAACTCTTTTGACATTCAGATTTCTTTGGCTGGTTCAGTCTGAAGGTGCTGCGTTCGTGCACCTACGTTAAAATCAGACTTGTCTCATGTCACTGCAGGACAGGGACACTGTCTTCTGATTGACACTATAAAGTATTTTCAATATTATTTCAGGATCATTCAATGATATTAATAGTTTGATATGGTGACCAGTGTTGTGGACCACTTTTTGAAGGTCTCAGTCTCGGAATCCCCGTTCCCCTCCCGCTTTGTCTCGCATTGCCAGACCTTCTGGCACGGCGCTGTGGAGGAAGGTATATTTTACGATGTAACGCTAACAGACACAGCTGACAGACTTAGTAAGGAAGCAAAAAGAAAGGTAACTGTAAGTGATGCTAGCTATGCTAGCTATGCTAGCTTTCTTTTTAAACCCTTGTGTTGCCTTTCCCTCAACTTGAAAAAAACACTTTTGTTGTCCCTATCTCGATGTTTTGTTGCTTTTTTAAACATTTTTATCGGTTTTTCCCCCAATGTCTTTGTCCCTTTTTAATCGATGTTTTGTCACTTTTTTAACGTTTTATCTGTTTTTTTCAGTGTTTTATTTCATAGTTTTGTCACTTTCCAATATTTTTTATGCTTTTTTCCCCAAAGTTTTGTCGTCTTGATCCCATATTTCCGATGTAAAAACAACAACTTGGAAACGGGTCAAATCAACCTTCACTCAAAGGGATTCAACAAATATTTGCTATCCATTAGATAGTTACTGTAGTTACTGTATGTTTCAGTTGTTTGGTCTGGTCTTAGTCTGGTCTCGGTCTCAAACTCCTCAAAGTCTCGGTCTTGTCTCGGTCTTAAACCACTTAAAGTCTCGGTCTTGTCTCTGTCTCAACCCTTCAAAGTCTTGGTCTTGTCTCTGTCTCAACCCTTCAAAGTCTCGGTCTTGTCTCGGTCTCAATCCCTCAAAGTTTTGGTCTTGTCTCGGTCGCAACCCCCTCAAAGTCTTGGTCTTGTCTCTGTTTCAACCCCTCAAAGTCTCGGTCTTGTCTCTATTTCAACCCCTCAAAGTCTTGGCCTTGACTTGGTCTCAACCCCTCAAAGTCTTGGTCTTGTCTTGGTCTCAAACCCCTCAAAGTCTCGGTCTTGTCTCTGTCTCAACCCTTCAAAGTCTCGGTCTTGTCTCGGTCTCAATCCCTCAAAGTCTCGGTCTTGTCTCTGTTTCAACCCCTCAAAGTCTCGGTCTTGTCTCTGTTTCAACCCCTCAAAGTCTTGGTCTTGTCTCGGTCTCAACCCCTCAAAGTCTTGGTCTTGTCTCGGTCTCAAACCCCTCAAAGTCTCGGCCTTGACTTGGTCTCAACCCCTCAAAGTCTCGGTCTTGTCTTGGTCTCAAACCCCTCAAAGTCTCGGTCTTGTCTCTGTCTCAACCCCTCAAAGTCTTGGTCTTGTCTCGGTCTCAAACCCCTCAAAGTCTCGGCCTTGACTTGGTCTCAACCCCTCAAAGTCTTGGTCTTGTCTTGGTCTCAAACCCTTCAAAGTCTCGGTCTTGTCTCTGTACCGATACACTCTGGTCTTGGTTATGATCGATATGAAAATAATAATAATACAGTCAATGATACTTTACTTCTTTGATGAAAAAAAAACATGTCAATAAACTCTACATGTCTGGCACCTCATGATTTGTATTAGTCAGTGTGGCCGTTACTGATATTGAGTTTGACTCACACGCTGTACACAGACCGAAATGTAAAGATGGCTGTAAAGATCTGTAGCTTTTATTTCTTTGATAAATAACAGCCTGACCTTCCTATGCAGCACTTCCGCAGCATCTTTGGCTTCAGCGCAGGTTGCCTGATAATATCAGTGTGCACCTGTGTTGGTTTTATTTTGTTGTGCAGACCAAATCGAATTTGGACAGGGTAGTGTTGGCTGTTATTCACTATGGCAATTATTTTTCATTCTTCTTCTTTTAAATGGTAAATTACAGCCGGGGCGAAGCATTACCCTCCACCAATAGTCGCCCGCCAAAACATATATCGACTCTTCTCACTATCTGACTCCAGTATGGTGGTAGTTATCTACGTTATTACATTTATATAGTTCGTTTCATTCATGAATGTACCATGTACTCGAAATAGCAACTGTAAGTAAACAAGTGTTTGATCCAGCATGAATGTCATCAGGTTTTAAAGCTTCTACTTTTTCTAAAGAGACAATCTGTACAGAAGCATTATCAACAATTCCCATTGCAATACATACATTGTGTACCTGAGGAAGACACCCAACCCCTAGTTGCTCCAGGGGCGTGCGGCCCCTGAAATATATAGTAATTGTCAGTCGCTTTGGATAAAAGTGTCAGCTAATTGACATGACATGACATGTAATGTAATGTAATGTAATATGTTTCTAACTTATCTTAAGGACAGATTCATGAGCAAGCTGACAGCTTCTGCTGGTAGAAGAGGGACACCTGCTGAGAAGGGCCACAGGGGTTGTGTGTGTGTGTGTGTGTGTGTGTGTGTGTGTGTGTGTGTGTTTATCCCTGTGGGCCCTGAAGCTCAGACACGCACAGCCACAAGCTTTAACGTCAGAGATGAACTTTGATTTGACTTTCCTGCTGAGAGGAGACAAATGTCATATTGCTAGTTAAAGTTGAGCAGCAACAAGTGACAGTTTAGACTCCAAAACAGCTAGTTTAGAGTAGAAAAAAAAGATTTTAGGTGTTTACTCAGTAAAAGTCTTGTGTTTTCCCCAGGATACAAACTCCGCTCCCCCCACTTGAAAGCCCGGTCTTTTTTGACCCATCCATCCCCCCCCCAACCTCCTCACTATGTGGACTGGAGCGGTCTTAAACAGCAGCAGTCAATGTGGTGCACACAATAATAAATTAGTGGAATACATACTAATTAAGGTGCATTTACTTTTTCTATGTATGAATTGTTCATGAGAAATGTTTGAGAGACCATGACGACTTCCACAGGAGCGTTTAATGATAACCACAATATGTTATTGTGCAGCAACGTCCCAACTCTCTGAACATCCTGTCTTCTTGAAGGTGTATTCAAAGTCATGCTGGAGGCGTTGGGGTTACAGTTAGCTGAACCATTAAGATAAACAAAGATATTGCAGTTGCCTAAAACACAGATCCTAAAGCCTGGTTCAGTCTCGTTCTCTAGGAAGAATCAGATGCTAAGGCCTAGTTCAACCTCTCTCTTTCTCATTGGTGAGTATCACATGCTAAGGCCTAGTTCAGCCTATCTCTCTGGGAAGTATCAGATGCTAAGGCCTAGTTCAACCTCTCTCTCTGTGAAGAATCAGATGCTAAGGCCTAGTTCAACCTCTCTCTCTGTGAAGAATCAGATGCTAAGGCCTAGTTCAGCCTCTCTCTCTGGGAAGAATCAGATGCTAAGGCCTAGTTCAGCCTCTCTCTCTGGGAAGAATCAGATGCTAAGGCCTAGTTCAACCTCTCTCTCTGGGAAGAATCAGATGCTAAGGCCTAGTTCTGCCTCTCTCTTTCTCATTGGTGAGTATCAGATGCTAAGGCCTAGTTCAGCCTCTCTCTTTCTCATTGGTAAGTATCAGATGCTAAGGCCTAGTTCAGCCTCTCTCTCTCACTGGGAAGTATCAGATGCTAAAGAGTGGCAGGGTCACTGACCACCAAAGGGAGACAGTCCCGAAACAAACCATTCAGTTATCACGCAGCTGTCTACACTCATTGAACCTGAAGAGCGACAGACATAATTAGACATGAACAGGTTTGGTTAATAATGACCGCAGATCCAGCAGGAACATGAAGTGCATGTGAACTCCAGAAGATGAGAGCCTACACTGTAGTCAGGCTCTGTACTCAGTAATTGATTGTAGCCTCCGGGCTGAGCTTTGAGACTTGGGAAACACAGGCTTCAGGAGTCTGAAGGCTTTAGGCATTCAAGAACACGACTAGAAATGCTGCAAGGGGCTCAAGTAGAGGGCTATAGCCAACAGGAAGCTGTGACCTGAAATGCATGAAAGCCACAATGCTGCAGGCGATACTGCCAGTCAGTCCACAGTTGCAGTCTTATTACCACTGTTTGAATTATTAACTGAGTAGAATCTGCTGATGGCTCATTATGGTATTGACTGCACACTCATGATTTTTCTATGCATAATCAGTCAGATTTATTGAGTGTTTGTCACGGTGTTGTTTAAAAAGCTAAATGGAGGAGAGCCAAACGATGCAGTGACATTAATTAACAGCTCTCTATGATCGACACAGCCAGGTCAGCTAATTTAGTGTATGCTGTATGCGCCAAAAAAAACAAAGATGTAAGATAAAAAGTCCCTGTCATGCAACATTTAAAAGGCCTCAATATAGCATGCATTTGTTTTGAAAGTCTAGAAACTGTATGGTATTTTAACAGTCTCACAGAAGTCTTAAAACTTTAGTTTCCTTTTAGTTCTACGTCAAAGAAATCCACAGCGAGGTTTCACTTACACGCGGTGTAGTGTCCCAGACATCGAGTACAACACTTCCTCCTTCCTTCATGGTGCCGTGTTGATTTGATTTCACTAAGATGAAAGGTGTGTAGTGTTTAGGGCTAACACCTAGCTCACCTTCAGGCATGTCAGATTATGTCGTGTGTGTGTGTGTGTGTGTGTGTGTGTGTGTGTGTGTGTGTGTGCGTGCGTGTGTGTGTGTGCCTGTACAGTATGTGTATATGTTTGTCAGTGTGTATCTACATCCATGTGTGTGTTGGTAGCTAACACACATACACACTCACACACACACACTCACACACTTCAAAAGATCTAGCTCCAAGTTCAGTTCAAACAAGGGTGTGCACACACACACACACACACACACACACACACACACTCTGTCATTAGGGAGTTGGGTTGGGAACCGGAGGGTCGCTGGTTCAACTCCCCATGTGGACCAAAGTATGATGGACTGGTAGCTGGAGAGGTGGCAGTTCACTGCCAAGGTGCTCATGAGCAAGACACCGAACCCCCAACTGCTCAGGGTGCCTTTCCATGGGCAGCCCCCACTCTGACATCTCTCCATTAGTGCATGTGTGTGTAATTCAGGCCTGAGTGTAATAACAACAGAGTGTAAATTGATTATTATTATTATACAATCACAAACGATTATGCAGAATTTAAAAGAATACAGCATAATGGAACAAATTAAAGAAGAAAACCATGAATCAATGAGAAAAATAAAGAACAAATGATTATTGAACATGAATCACAGATGTATGAGATATTTGTTATAAGATATCAGTGAAGCTGGAGCTGAAAAGGTAGAGATATTTCCTCTCTGCCAGCAGGGAACACCAGCAAAGACTCTGGTCACTGCTGTTGGTTTTCCTCTCGTGTTAAATGGACGGCTCGGGGTCAATCCCAGCGCAGCCTGCTGTCGGGGAGAGGAGAGAAAAGGCCATGAACTCCTCTACCCTCTTCTCCACCTTAATTCAAAAACAAGACGTGCGCGGGTGCCACAAACATAACGTCTAATAGACCTAAAAATCCAACCTTCCAACCTAGAATCAGAAGCATTCAGCAGAAACACAACGACCATCTAGAGACGAGACAGCCTTGGTGGACTTTTAGAGCAGGACAGCATAGTAAATGAGCAGATTTTGCAATCAAAGGCAAATGCCTTACTGCATGAAAAACAAATGAGTGAAATGTAATGTAGCTCAGTGTAAATTCTTTCAGGAAGACCTGACTATTAATCAGTGCTCTCCTAAATCAATTCAGCTGCTTTCCTAATAAATGTATATTTGATCATGCTGTGCATAACTGCCGCATATCTGCAACTAGTCTCTTCTGATTGAAATGTATCTCAGTGTAAATCCTTTCAAGAAGACCTCATTCTTAACCCTCGTGTTGTCCTTGGGGTTTTTGTCACAAAAAATGGCCCATTGAAATAAGCACTGAAAATGTCAACATTAAAAACATCAAAAAACGTCAAGAAAAGCACCCACAACATTGAAAAAGTGACAAAAATGTCAAAATAAGCGACCAAAATGTTTCTTTTCATGGTTGACGGGAAGACAACACAAGGGTTAATCCATGCTCCACCTAACTCTAATCAGCTGTTGGAGGCGTTCCCCTTCCTGCTAAACCAATCAGAATTGTTACACAAATGGCAAGGGCCAATCACAAAGTCACAACCCTGATTTAAATCTGTTTCACCCTTTGCTATCAGCTGTCATTGAGGGAAAAGAGTGCAACCCTCCACCCCCCCTTCCACTTCCAGTCATCTACTCCAGCTGACCAGTCCGGAGCCTCCTTCGGTCTGGTCTTCGGGCTCCTCCGTCGCCACCATCGGTGTCTAGAGTCCATTGGGGGGGGGGGGGTCTGATGGCCCTCTACCTCTATATATAGATATACAAAAATTTCATATGGCAATGGAGTGTAAGCGCCAAAGACTTTGTACATTTTATTTGAGCTGAACAATAAATCTTATTTCTGCATGTCTCCCCTGATTGAAATGTGAAAGGAATTACATTGAAAGCTGAGCTAAGAAACACTGAATTCAACTATTTATGTGCAACGTTTTTTTGCTGTGGAGCGGTACATATCCTCCTCCGTTTGTTATGTTCCTACATCAATACTCATCTTGATAAAGCGTCATGTCGCCTGAGGCTGCATCTTGAAACCCTCCGCTGATTCAGACGGAGAATGCAGCCAGTTTGCCATATGAAAAACAAACAAAAAACACTCCCACTCTTTTAGAGTTAAGCATCTGTTCTCGTTGTTCTGTGCTCGTTGGGGACAGGAAGCTAGCAGATAGTGAGGAGATGTTTTTTACAGTGTGTTCAGGGGACAGGCAGCTAGCAGATAGTGAGGAGATGTTTTTTACAGTGTGTTCAGGGGACAGGCAGCTAGCAGATAGTGAGGAGATGTTTTTTACAGTGTGTTCAGGGGACAGGCAGCTAGCAGATAGTGAGGAGATGTTTTTACAGTGTGTTCTGGGGACAGGCAGCTAGCAGATAGTGAGGAGATGTTTTTTACAGTGTGTTCTGGGGACAGGCAGCTAGCAGATAGTGAGGAGATGTTTTTACAGTGTGTTCAGGGGACAGGCAGCTAGCAGATAGTGAGATGTTTTTTACAGTGTGTTCAGGGGACAGGCAGCTAGCAGATGGTGAGGAGATGTTTTTTACAGTGTGTTCAGGGGACAGGCAGCTAGCAGATAGTGAGGAGATATTTTTTACAGTGTGTTCTGGGGACAGGCAGCTAGCAGATAGTGAGGAGATGTTTTTTACAGTGTGTTCAGGGGACAGGCAGCTAGCAGATAGTGAGGAGATGTTTTTTACAGTGTGTTCTGGGGACAGGCAGCTAGCAGATAGTGAGGAGATGTTTTTACAGTGTGTTCTGGGGACAGGCAGCTAGCAGATAGTGAGGAGATGTTTTTTACAGTGTGTTCAGGGGACAGGCAGCTAGCAGATAGTGAGATGTTTTTTACAGTGTGTTCAGGGGACAGGCAGCTAGCAGATGGTAAGGAGATGTTTTTTACAGTGTGTTCAGGGGACAGGCAGCTAGCAGATAGTGAGGAGATATTTTTTACAGTGTGTTCTGGGGACAGGCAGCTAGCAGATAGTGAGGAGATGTTTTTTACAGTGTGTTCTGGGGACAGGCAGCTAGCAGATAGTGAGGAGATATTTTTTACAGTGTGTTCTGGGGACAGGCAGCTAGCAGATAGTGAGGAGATGTTTTTTACAGTGTGTTCAGGGGACAGGCAGCTAGCAGATAGTGAGGAGATGTTTTTTACAGTGTGTTCTGGGGACAGGCAGCTAGCAGATAGTGAGGAGATGTTTTTTTACAGCGTGTTCTGGGGACAGGCAGCTAGCAGATAGTGAGGAGATGTTTTTTACAGTGTGTTCAGGGGACAGGCAGCTAGCAGATGGTGAGGAGATGTTTTTTACAGTGTGTTCAGGGGACAGGCAGCTAGCAGATAGTGAGGAGATGTTTTTACAGTGTGTTCTGGGGACAGGCAGCTAGTAGATAGTGAGGAGATGTTTTTTACAGTGTGTTCAGGGGACAGGCAGCTAGCAGATAGTGAGGAGATGTTTTTTACAGTGTGTTCTGGGGACAGGCAGCTAGCAGATAGTGAGGAGATGTTTTTTACAGTGTGTTCAGGGGACAGGCAGCTAGCAGATAGTGAGGAGATGTTTTTTACAGTGTGTTCTGGGGACAGGCAGCTAGCAGATAGTGAGGAGATGTTTTTTACAGTGTGTTCTGGGGACAGGCAGCTAGCAGATAGTGAGATGTTTTTTACAGTGTGTTCTGGGGACAGGCAGCTAGCAGATAGTGAGGAGATGTTTTTTACAGTGTGTTCTGGGGACAGGCAGCTAGCAGATAGTGATGTTTTTACAGTGTGTTCAGGGGACAGGCAGCTAGCAGCATAATATCTTTTTCCTTTTTTGGGCTTGTTACACACACACACACACACACACACACAGGGAAGCGCTGCAGCACACAAACATGCAAAAGATAACAAAAACGGTGCAATGTGTCAAGGTACAAAGGCGCCTGGCTGTTAAAGGGAATGGGAAAAGACACTCTAATAGGTTGATTGCATGTTATGCCAAAAACACACCTATGAATTAATGAAGACACTAAGTACAACCCTTTAGACCGATGACACCCATTGCAATGCGTGTTAATTATTCCGTTATTCGCAAAATAATACAAAATTACTTCTTCACACAGTAAGGATGATTTGTTGTGTCCTCTCTCTTCTTGGAAAAGATCAAAATAAAAAGGAAATATTGGGTGTAATCCTGAGCAAGGGAGAGTCCTTCCACCTTATCAAGAAGCTGCACGGATCCATTCAAACTTTACTTCAGGATGTCGGGGGCTCAGTGTGATGCTTAGCTAGCGATACTGGAGCCACATTGAAAAGAAGACCACCAATGGATCCTGACTAGAGGCTGGCATCGTGTCTAAGGTATGGACACACACACATACACAAGCAAGTGTCAAATCACCTCAAAATGCAGAAAATTTAACCAGATCTGATATTTTTAACAGTTTTGGAGCCAGTGTGTAACCGTGATTGACACAAGGTAAGGTTATTATTTTTTAGACTCAGAGTGCAAGGACCTTTACTATATTCTGTTTGAATGATTCAGTCTGTTCAGTTGGTCTTGAAATGAGACGTTTAAATGTCCGAGGAAGTTTGGGGAACACTGACCATGATGACACATGCACCACCTGCAGAAATTCACGAATATACACAGCTAAACAAGAACTTTTTGGTCTTGTGTTTCATCCCAGTCAGAAAGCCTGCGAGGTTTCGTCTAACACCATTGAAGCCTGGGCGCTGTCCTGAATTCTCTCTTTGATTGATGGTCATCTCTTGGAAATCCAGCTCAGAAACTTCACAGCAATGAGAGAAGTATCAACACCCTGAGTTTCTGCTTTGATGACAATTTGGCAAAAAAAAAAAATCACTTTTTCTCTGGAGACATGTTGAATGATGACTTTCTTGGAAGTAATTTTCTTCTTTCCAAATTGGGTATATATCACTGGAGTGGAGGTTAAGTGGGTATAATGGTACTTTGTGTTCAGTGTTGCATTTGTGTGTGTGTGTGCAGCTGTGAACTGAAGAGGTGACACAATGTCTTTTCACCACAAAACACTCCTCTACCTTATCTATCTCTTACACACATGCACTTTGATAGTTGTACATCTTCACATTCAATCATCCATGTACTGTTTGCTGCACTCATCACACGCTGGTACGTGGCTATGCAGCGAATGAAACACTCTCCCAAGAAAGTGTCCAAGACATGAGCTGATTTGATGGACTTTTTAATGGAAGCCGTGTGAAAACTCAATCAGCACAAAAGATATATATATATATATATATATATATATATATATATATATATATATATATATATATATCCATGAACATAAACCAATGACCAAATCTTAAATACTGCTAAAATAATCATCCAAGGCAGATCAAAACAGGCAAGTAGTATTTGAGGTAAGTGTGTAGTATTACTCATCTATAGCATAATTCAGCTAATTTACAGAAAATACACATCTTAAAGTTTACTCATTGTCTAAATAACTCTTATTAACATGTACAATGCATTCTAGAAATAGCAAATGTACTTACATGTCATGCCTTCAAAAGGGCGCAAACAGAAGATGGAGGTGGATGCAACATGCACCCTTCTCCTAATGTGTTTTTCCAACAAAATGACGCATATAAACTGAAACTTTATTCAAAGGAAACCTATAAACAGAAGACAGCATCTATCCGCCACTAGAGGCAACTAAACTGCAATAACTGCAGGAGAAGTTGGTCATTTATAGAGCACAGACAGAACATACTGTTTAACCCTTGTGTTGTCCTCAAGGGTCAAAACCTGACCAAAAATTTGACATTTTCGTCCCTTTTTCACTAACACCACCTTACTACCACTAGTTTTACACAACTTTTTGGAATTCCTGGTCAATAACCCTCATTTATATAGAATTATACCTAATATTTGAGTTAAAAAAGCAGAAATTAGAAATTATTTTGACTAATAGTTAAGACCAGAGGAATGAAAGTGATCAGTTGTGTTTGCAAAGAGCGTTGTAAGGAATCCAATCCATTTTTTGTGGTAATTTGGTTAAAAAGAAACCCATATTTCAAATATAGACATTTTTAAAGGGGTCAAATTTGACCCGAGGACAACAGGAGGGTTAAACAAACAAGGGACTTTCCCAGTGGGCCAACATGCTTTAAGGGCCGACCGCTGATACTTTATTTTTTAAAAGTGGTAGGCCTAGATGGGTTAGGTTTAGGGTTAGTTATGGTTGTTTTCTTAACTGAAACCGGACTGGCCCAATCATATTATGGTTGTTTTCTTAATTGACACTGTACTGGCCCAATCATATCTATATACCTAGCCCTAACCCTCTTTGGGATTTCTGCCTGCTTGCAGTTTCAGTGTGCATCTGCCAGGCTAGAATATTGATAGAGATCATGGAGAAATGCAAAGGAGGTGCAGAGAAGCAGCATGAGAAAAACAAACAGGCCCTTCAGGCAGACGCTGTCAATTGTGTCAAATTGACAGACATGTTTTCAGCCGTAGCAGGACCTTCATCCGCTCCCGTGGCTGATGATAGGGGTGGTGGTGTCGGTGTCGGCGGCATGCACGGTGAGGGGGAAACTCAGGAGGAGATGGACAGAGATGAGGGAGTGAGGGTAGAGCCAGTGGTAAGCACAACTCCCCATGATAAAACTGAGCCAAGAACAAGTGGTGGACAAACTGTTGATGATAAAACTACGCCAATAGAAGACGTAGGCGTGCTATTCTGTATGACTGCATTACTTTGGCTAAGTGTGTGGGCGTAGGGTGGGCCAGTCTTGGCCAAAATGCCAGTGCCGATTTTTGGTCACACTCCATCCCTGTGAACAAATACCTCAGATTTTAATGGCATACCACACCAGCAGCGTCTCAGATGCAGAGCGTCATGTCCGCCTGACTCCTGATATTGTCTCTACAAGTCCTTTACAGAACAATTCTGTATTTATTAAGCTAATGTTTATTTTCCACTCCAAGCACTACTGCAGTTAAACTCCATGATTTCTCTTTTCTGGCCTTGTCTTTATAAAAAGATCTGTGATGTCTTATGTTTTTCTACCTCCAAGATAAATCTGTCATCGTCCATGGTGTTGTAAAGGGGACATATACTTTTTTTGGGGAGGGGAGGTTTCACTTCCTGTCCGGCTTTCTAAATGGCTTACGTAAAAATAGACCTGGCGTGTATCTTTAGCAGAACCAAGAGCCACTTCATGCACGCTCCTGGGCCGCGCCGGGATGCAGCTGGTGGACCATTAAGTGTTTACTTAAATGGCTGCGATTGCTGGCGGGGGCCGTGGCACATCTGGAACGCAAACACTGATACACATCAACACTTAAAGACCATTGTGGGAGAGGGAAAATGTGTATCCGTGTGGTTAACCCTTGTGTTATTGTCACCGTTAAAATTGAAAATCAACACATTTGTCACTTTGACATTTTCAACACTACATAACACTAACTTATAAACTTTAGTTTTACATTATTTTACGTTGTTTGAATTTATGTTTATAAACCTCATTTATAGGAAATTATACCTATTATTTGAGTTAGAAAAGCAGAAATTAGGATTTATTTTGACTAAAATTAAAGGAATGGATGTTGATGGATAATCACAAACTGGAATATGTCAACTTTTACTCACTACTATTTCAAACACTTCAATTTTTTTGAATAAGACACCACAAAATTAATGGAAGTAGAGATTTGTACTTGCCAAAGAGCGTTGTGTGGAATCAATGATGTTATTTTGGGAAATTACAATTGGGTAGAACATTAAAATAGGAAAATGGGTCAATTTGACCCGATGATAACATGGGGGTTAATTGGTGATAATTGTTTTTTTTCTAATGAAAGTAAAAACAGGGACAATAAACTGAAGTCTGCAGCTTGTGTTTCTTTATGTGCATGTGAGATTTCAACCTTTGCATGAGTTTGTGTGTGGTGTCCCTGAGTGGCATTCCTATATTTTGTCAGTACTTATTATATTTGTGTGTGTGTGTGTGTGGGTGCTTTTCTGGTGAAACAACCTTGTAAACACTATACTTTTTTTTTTTTACTTTGAAAATGCAGCCCATCCATTTCAGCACCACGGACAGCACTCAGCTGCTTTGTGCTTTCATCCCAATTGTTGAAGTGAAGTACACAGTGTATACTGTTTGACAATGGCAGCAGTCAGAGCTCTTGTCCAAACCTGATATTTTCTGGTACAACCTCCCTGTTATTACACAACCATGTATTTTTGACTAGTATTTTCCAACCTCATAATTGTGTCCACCTTGACTCTTGGTCATGTTAAAATGATGAGCGAAACTGTCGGTTGTACACATCCTTCACCTTTTAAAGACCAACTTCCTTGTTCACCTTTGCGCTTTACCGTATTTTTGAGAGATTTTTTCCAATATTGTAGGTTTTACTTCCACAAAAAGGTTGAAACAATATATGTGAATGAATTTGTTGGCTTGCTCAGAGATTTAGGGTTGTCACAATTATCCAAAACCTTGATTCAATTTGACTTTTGATTTTTAGGTTACAATTAAATTTTTACTACTTCCCATCAACATTTCAAAGCCGTCAGTAATAAAGGCCCCATGGAGGCCCGTCGGAGCCCACATGCTTCACCTTCATTGCTTGTTTCCATAACTCACTCACAAGGAGGGAAAAAAGTCGCCACACGGTGACATTAGCGAAGCAGGAGGGTTTTTCTAGTTCTGTTGTTTCTCCATCAACTCCGAGTCCAGCAGTGGCCATGGTGTCTGGAAAAGAGCAGCTGCATGCTACCGCTAAGCTAATGTTACCTTGTGTCTTTAGCTGCATGATACCAGCAGGTAAGCTAATGTTACCTTGTGTCTTTAGCTGCATCATACCAGCAGGTAAGCTAATGTTACCTTGTGTCTTTAGCTGTATGATACCAGCAGGTAAGCTAATGTTACCCTGTGTCTATAGCTGCATAATACTAGCAGATATGCTAATGTTACCCTGTGTCTATAGCTGCATGATACCAGCAGGTATGCTAATGTTACCCTGTGTCTATAGCTGCATGATACCAGCAGGTAAGCTAATGTTACCCTGTGTCTTTAGCTGCATAATACTAGCAGATATGCTAATGTTGCCCTGTGTCTATAGCTGCATGATACCAGCAGGTATGCTAATGTTACCCTGTGTCTATAGCTGCATAATACCACCAGGTAAGCTAATGTTACCCTGTGTCTATAGCTGCATGATACCAGTAGGTAAGCTAATGTTACCCTGTGTCTTTAGCTGCATAATACCAGCAGGTAAGCTAATGTTACCCGGTGTCTATAGCTGCATGATACCAGCAGGTAAGCTAATGTTACCCTGTGTCTATAGCTGCATGATACCAGCAGGTAAGCTAATGTTACCCTGTGTCTATAGCTGCATGATACCAGCAGGTAAGCTAATGTTACCCTGTGTCTTTAGCTGCATAATACCAGCAGGTAAGCTAATGTTACCCTGTGTCTATAGCTGCATGATACCAGCAGGTAAGCTAATGTTACCCTGTGTCTTTAGCTGCATAATACCAGCAGGTAAGCTAATGTTACCCTGTGTCTTTAGCTGCATAATACCAGCAGGTAAGCTAATGTTACCCTGTGTCTATAGCTGCATGATACCAGCAGGTAAGCTAATGTTACCCTGTGTCTATAGCTGCATGATACCAGCAGGTAAGCTAATGTTACCCTGTGTCTTTAGCTGCATGATACCAGCAGGTAAGCTAATGTTACCCTGTGTCTATAGCTGCATGATACCAGCAGGTAAGCTAATGTTACCCTGTGTCTATAGCTGCATGATACCAGCAGGTATACTAACCTCAAAACATAACTGAGAATGCCATTAAGTTGTATGGCAACGTAATTTTCAGGGACATGGTTTCATCTTCACACACATGGTTCCAGATGCATTAATTCATGGAAAAGCTGTCTCTTAAAATATATAAAACACAGATTTAAGGGCATAACATTCCTTGTCCAGTAAAAGAAAATGCACTAAAAGCAAATTGTGCTACCTGAAAACAAAACAGAGCCAGTTGTGGTGTTATCCTGCCAAGTCTTAGCCCAGCTACAGAGCAGATAGAGCCATCTGATAGGATGTAAATTATTCAGAGGAATGGATTATCTCAGTTTTATGACTAGAGCTGCAGAAAGGATGCCAGCAGGCACGCAAGCAAGCACAGACACACACAGTGTTGTGACTATGCTGAATTTTAAACAACACAGCATAATGGAAAGTGGAAGTGAAAGAGTGGAGCAGAGAGAGAGAGAAAGAGATATATGTCACCACATAAAATAAAAACAATCACTGGTGTAATGAGGAGGCAGCAAGAAGATCTTGAAGATTATTTTTTGGAAAAACGGCTTACAACAAAAAGTGTCCTGAGGCAAGCAGGTAATGTGGCAACAGGTAACAGGAAGCTCAAGATCATCAGAATCAGACTCAGAAATACATTATTGATCCCCAAAGGGACATTCTGTGTTACAGTTGCAAGAGTATATACATATCAGAGTAGAAATATAAAGAAATATAAGGAGTGTGGATATGTATGGTATTTACATAGTTAAAGGAATTTGTATGATACAGCATTTACATAATAATTAATGTTGAACAGTAATAATGAATAAATAGTAGCAACAGAGTATTGCACAAATTTTAAGCCAGTGTTATTGCACAAAACAGATAATAAAGTCCAGCGTTCATCACGTCACGATGAGTGCATGAAGGTAGTTGCGTGGATTGACATTAGATTGTTGCATTGTTACAGCATCTATTTTATATTGTGTTGCTCTCTGAGTATAGCAACTCTTTTTGGATCCTTTTATTATATTGTCTATAGGCTGGCATATTTTGACCTGCAGACCAGCTAAGACAGCATTAGAATAAGTTAATGTGAATATAGAGTTTTACTCCTGTGAGGAAATGAGCTTCATAGAGCGATAAACAGCAGAGCTAAATCAAATCGGGGGACATTTGACTTTCCTAAAACACTTACTGCTCAAAGCAGTTCGAGAGCAGTGGATGTCTCCGGTGTGGAAATGAAGCCACGGTGATCAATTCAGAGTGAATGCTAATTTATTCCCATGCAATATGGTTGTATTATTCAGACAATATTGAAGGAATGTGGCCATGTGAAAGATGTTTTTTTTTTATTTTTTATTTTTTATTCCCTCACCTCCACTCACTTCAATTCCTGTCAGGTTCAGTGAAGCAAAGATGCAGCTGAAGTTACAAAACTAAGCTGCAGAGAAAAGTTTGCCATTGTTTTTTAACTAGCCTGGATTTGTTCATGTGGGCCTTTTTTTTTCAATTTTGGTGAATTTTAGAATATAAGGTACGGAGGTTTAAGGTCTACAATTATATATTGATACCAGTCTGCACTCTGCCGCTGTGATCTCTTCCATCTACGATCACCTGATGACTTTTGGGAATTTTTGGACAAACAATGAACAAAATTATCAGGATTATCAAATTTCAGGAGCAGCACAACTTTGTTCACATACAGTGGCTTCCATTAGTTTACACACCCAGGCTAAAGTTGATTAAAAAGAGGAATAAAAAACATCTTTTGGAAATTGATCTAAATGCCTTAATACATTTTTTTAGGTAAATCCAACCTTTCAAGGACACCAATTTTGGATCTGGTTCTTTCGGTCATGACCCAGCCTTCATGACCATAGGTGAGGGTAGGAGCGCAAACTGACCGGTAGATCGAGAGCTTTGCCTTCTGGCTCAGCTCTCTTTTCGTCACAACGGTGCGATAAACTGAATGTAATACCGCACCAGCTGCTCCGATTCTCCGACCAATCTCACGCTCCATGGTCCCCTCACTCGCGAACAAGACCCCAAGGTACTTAAACTCCTTCACTTGGGGTAAGGACTCACTCCCTACCTGAAGAAAGCACTCCATCGGTTTCCTGCTGAGAACCATGGCCTCAGATTTAGAGGTCCTGATCCTCATCCCAGCCGCTTCACACTCGGCTGCGAACCGATCCAGTGAGTGCTGAAGGTCACAGGCCGATGATGCCATCAGGACCACATCATCTGCAAAAAGCAGCGATGAGATGCTGAGCCCACCAAACTGGATTGGTGACAAAGCGCAGCCCTGGCGGAGGCCAACCCTCTCCTGGAACAAATCTGACTTACTGCCAAGAACCCGGACACAGCTCTCGCTTCGGTCGTACAGAGATTGTATGGCACTAAGAAGGGACCCTCTCACCCCATACTCCTGCAGCACCTCCCACAGTGTCTACCGGGGGACCCGGTCATACGCTTTCTCCAGATCCACAAAACACATGTAGACTGGGTGGGCATACTCCCAGGCTAACTCCAAGATGGCCAGTTATTTCATGGATTAGGATACTATGCATCCTGATAAAGTTCCCTTGGCCTTTGGAATTAAAATACCCCCCCAACCCCCCATCACCACATACCCTTCACCATACCTAGAAATAGGCATGGGGAACTTTACATAAGATCATCTTTCAATGCAAATCAATTTCAATTCAATTCAATTTTATTTATAGTATCAATTCATAACAAGAGTTATGTCGAGACACTTTACAGATAGAGTAGGTCAAATCAAACCAGCTATTAAGCTAACTGAAATCAAACCAGGCCAATCTCTAGGTATGGTGAAGGGTATGTGATGATGTGGGGTTATGTAGATATGGGGTTGTATAGAAATAACTGGCCTTTAAAAGTAAAAATGTGCCTGCCTCTATGGGAATTTAACATTGGGGGTATATACTTATGCCCCCTGTATTTTAAGGAAGAATATTTATATATTTAGAGTCCATTATTCATTCACAAAGAAAATTGGTGTCCTTAAAAGGTTGGATTTTGCCACCGTATGTGACGAATGTTCGGGAGATTTTGATCACACAGAAACATTTAATGAACTCAATTGAGGAGACATTTAAGCAGGCAGTACAGTATAACCACGATGTGTTATTGTACAGTGCTGTCCCAACTCTCGGAAGTTCCTGTCCACCTGAAGGTTATTTAAAGTCATGCTGGAGGCGTTACGTTTAGCTCAGGGGTCTCAAACTCAACTTACCTGGCGGCCGCTGGAGGTAGAGTCTGGGTCAGGCTGGGTCGCATCAAGTATTCCACAAAAAAGGAGCCCAACTGATCCAATCTTCTTTATTAACAGTTCAACATGAATGTTACTTCTGAACATGAACTGTTCCTCTGAATTTGAACATTCGGTTCATCAGAACATAGGCTTTTCTGGTCTACTCCTTGCTGCCAGAGACCTTCCTCTCACACAGCTGAGGCACATTTGGCTTGAGGGAGGAAACAGTTGAAACCATCAGTATGGCTTGAAGATGTTCATCAGTAAGTCTGGACCTGTACTTTGACTTATTGAAGTTCATGGTGGAGAAGAGGTTTTCACATGTGCTCCCAAAATGGCACATGGTCCGCTTGAACATCCTGGAGAGTTCAGGGAAGGTGGGTGGCAATTCTCTCAAACATTATCCAAGCTTGTCTGCATTTCCACTGACAAGCTGCCCCTGGCTTTGTAACTTCTTGTTCAGTACATTCAGCTCCTGAGTGATGTCAACAAGAAAAGCTGAGTCCATGAGCCATTTGGGAACACTTAACCCAGCAACAGCCATCCCATCCTTCTCCATGAAGGCTTTCACTTCTGCTCTCAACTCAAAAAACCTTTTTAAGACGTTTCCCCTACTGAGCCAACGTACCTCGGTGAAGTAGAGCATGCCCTCATATTCTGACTCTATTTCCTCAAAACTGCTTCAACTTCTGCTTAATTCTCTTTGTTGCATCAATAGACATGTTTTAAGATTGGTGACCCGGTTCTTTCTCTCATCTCCCTGGCATTTTGTATACTCCTCATCATGTTTAGTTGAGTCGGATGTTATATTCCTCGTACACCTCAACTTCCTCTTTGCATATGAGACATGTAGGGGTGCCCCTCGGCTCTGTCCCACGTTCCCTGATCTATTAGCAAAGGCAACGACAAAAAGGTGAGCTACAGAACAACGCGCAGGCCGCACTAATAATAACTTTGATGTCAAGTAGGGGGCCACAAAATATCATCCCGTGTTGCCTCAATTCGCCCCCTGGCAGTGAGTTTTAGACACGTGGTTTAACTCAACCATCAACGTCAAAATATTACGGGCATATAAAACATAGATGCTAAAGCCCAGTTCAGCCTCTCTAACTCTCTGTCTGTGTTGTGTGTTGGTGTTGGACCCGGACACAGAACGACCACAAAAGGGAGTGTGATAAAAAAAACAGGTTTAATACTGAGGGCACAGTATTACCAAACAAACACACAAAACAACAAACAATCTTAACACGGGAGGTGATGTGGGTGGTGATGGAGATCCGAAACGAGCATCTGGTGAAGCAGCACAGAAGACGAGACGGGACACGAAAGCTGTGGCAGAAACACAAGGTAAGTACGAGGCAAGGTACATGGAAAACAACAAGCTTTGTACTGGACCAGTTACCACGGGAGTGTTGGTAACGAACTGGCGCCGAAGAGGTGGTCAGCCCAGGTTTAAGTATGGAGGAGGTGATAATGATGATAGTGCTCAGCTGTGTGGCAAGACGGAGGGGGGGGGGATGAGTAGACACGCCTCTAACTGGATCCTCGTAGGAGTGCCCTCTGGCGGCCATAGAAACAAAGACAGACAAACAGGGAAAAAACAACACAGAACACAGTAGACCCACAACAGTCTGGGAAATATTAGTTACTAGTTCAGCCTATCTTTCTCTGGGAAGTATGCTAAAGAGTGGCAGGGCCACCGACCTCCAGAAGGAGACAGTCCTGAGACAAAACATTCCCTTATCATGCAGCTGCCTAGAGTCTCTGAATCTGTAGGGAGAAAAACATAATCATACATGAACAGGTTTGGTTATTATAGACTGGCTGAATATGTTGTCTAAGTTTCCATTAGTCTCATCATACCACAACAGGGTGTTTCTGGAATTTCTACCAATAGCTTTAGCTTGTGGCCCAACATAGACTTAGATTAAGAGCAGACAGAAAAGGTGATAAGTGAGAGGAAGAGATGGGCCTTAAAGAGATATAAGTGGACATTGCAAAAAGGAAATATAAGTGGAGCAGGGACATTGGTAGAAATCAAAAGGACCTATACGTGGAGAAGGAGACGGACCGGGATTAAGAAAAAAGAAACAGTTTAAAAACAAGTCAAGGTGAAGACAGACAGAGACGGAAAGAATGATGGAGCAAAGCTTGATTGAGAAGGAGAGAGAAGCAATAAAAAGAGAAGCAGAAAAAGACAAGAAATATAGATTGTGATTCCACTGATTGATGATGGAGAACTCAGGAGAGGCAGATTTTTTTTTTTTTTTTTTTTATTATTTTCAGCCCATAGAGCCGAAGCCCAGAAACCCAATTATGTCTGCAAAGCCTTTAATGTCTCCTGTAACACCGCAGGCGTCACTCTCATTCATCTCATTTCTCCACCACATTGTGAATATCAGCCACGGCTCTGTAACACTGAGCGACTATCAATGTCCTTACAAGGCAGAAATGTCCCGTCGCCCCTTCTGTGCCCAAGACTAAGAGGGACGAGGGTTTGATGAATGAGAGGCGATGAAACGGTTATTCTATGTGTGGGGCCACACACAAAAAAAAAAAAAAACACAAAAGAATGACAGTCAGCTATTTGTCAGACATAGCTGATATGCAAGGCTGGTTTCAGGTACCCACTAAAATGCACAATGATGTAAAATAATTTATGGAACGCAAAATGTTTCTAATGTAAAGCCAGTTAGTTCAAATAGGTGCAAAAAAGGAAGCAAGCAGCTGTTCGTGTCATCATGTCTATGTCAGGCAGGGGTGATTCCAGGTTGGCATGCGGGGGTATTAGATAGAAAAACACAATGTAATTCTGCTAAAGGAAACATTACATTCCTTATTCATTTCATTTGTTTTCATTTGAACTGCATATCAGAAGACAAGAGACATTTTCTACACTATAGGCTCAGCCTGCCACTAAAACTATTCCAGGGCTGGTTCCATGGTATCAGAATTTTGGACAGTCGTCATGGAAACATTAATTGGTCATGTGACAAGGACTGGGAAAATTGGCAGAACAGGCAGTCAACTGAGCATACTCCGATCCAATTGAAATCCCAATTTTGACCCCAAGATTGACCATAGTCTATCCCAATGGATTAGCCCATATTTCAGGATGGGGGAGGGGCGGTGCCACCCCAAGCCCCCCTTCTAGCCTGATGACAGGTTTCTGATATTGTAAAACACAAACTTGATTACATAAATATTTGTATATGTATTTGAAACTGTGGCCGAAAAAATTATACTAACCACCCAAACAACCTTAACTAAAATGACTTGCCCTAATTTATTTTTGCAACCTGTTGTAGAAAGGAATGAATCACAGATCTGATGAGTGCAATTTCTTTGTAACTGATTAGAAGATTACAGAGAGTAATACAAATTAGACCCAAGTTGTGATAATATGGAATTATCCTTTAACCTCACAGGCATGGCTGCACATTAACTATTATGAGAAAGCAGTAATTTGTAGTGTTGGTAAAAATAGGGCTGTCACTTCATAGGAAATGATTAACTGTGAATCGGAGTAAAACAAATTTTTCCACAACTACCAAACATAAAATCATGTAGCGGCTGCTTTGACCCAGAACAGCTTTTCTGGTCATGAAGACACCACCTAGTTTCTCTAAATAATCCTTACAGTTGTGCTGCTCTAAAACTTGACTTTCACAGAATTATACTATCACAATATAATGGCGGACTCAAATTCCCGACTCGGACAGGGAATCACAGGTAAGTGTTACGGTTTGGTGTCCTGTCTCATTGCGGTAGTCTTCTCTGGTAGGTCATGTCTTGTGATTATTGCATTGCAGTTATTTTTGGTCTTCTGCCATGTACTGCATGGAATGGTGGACCCAATTGCAGAGAGGAGGTAGGCCAAAGTTGAGCTGGAGGTTTTATTAACAAAAAATCCATACAATAGAAAATGTCCAGAAAACAGGAGGCCAGGTATCTGAAAAAACAAAGTAACAAATAAGGACAGGAACAACAAGAAATAGGAACACGGAGACAAAAACAGGCTGACTCTTACACAGAAAAATACAATGATCTGACACAGGACAAGGAAAGCACCAAGACTAAATACAGAGGGTAACGAGGTAATAAGAGGCAGTAAAACTAACGACAAGACGAGACAGACTTCAAAATAAAACAGGAACCAGAACATATACAGTACAAGACCAACTCCATACAATGATCACAAGACATGACAGTAACCAGGCTAAGAAATAAACACAGGAAAAAAGACTACCACAATAAGACAAGACAAAACACCAAACCATAACAGTAAGTAGATTTATTATTCCAAGAACAACACAGGCAAAGCAGGAGCAGGCAGTAATCGTCGACAGGAAACAGGCAAAATTCCAATAAGACCGGGAAAACAAGCATGAGGGAAAATGCTGGCGAGAGTGACGTAAGTAAACCTACGATCTGGCAGCGGTGAGTGGGAATGGTGAGTATTTAAGCACTGGGAAATGGGGAAGCTGAAAACAAACAGGTGAATCAAATTAGGGCCGGAGACAGTTATCATACGGGCGGGAAAGCAAACAAAGGGAGGAAGACAAGAGACCTGAAACGAGAGCGGATGATTACTACAAAATAAAACCGGAAATACTGACGGCAACAATAGAACATAGAATAAAAGCATAGCAGAATCTGACACATACAGCGTTTTTCAGGTCATAATTATTGCAATGTCTGTTAAAAGTACTGTAGTCTTTACTTGTGGTTTGTGGGCTGAAGCCTTTATAGACCATTAACTTTGACAGGTGTAAACCAGAGTCTTTGTGGTTTCTCATTGTCAGAAAGTCTTCCATCTGCCATTTTCTTCTTGTGCTTTCCAGAGACAGAGAGCTGATAAAAAGCAGTCCCCACAGTGGTTTCTAAAAACCACAAGCAGATCAATCCAGGGCCAGAGGTGATACTCATAAACAACAACATTTTTAAATAGATCATCTCTGCTTGTGGCTGTTTTATTCAATACAGTGTTTACAAGAATGACTTGGCACCATCATGGAGTCCAGTACCAAGCTGTGGCAATACAACCACGGAGCAGATGGCAATGACTACGTTTGCATGCACATAGACTCTGTGAAGAAGGGTCTGGCTAGTCCACACAGCATTCTGGGATGGGAGAAAAACATGCTCTGGCTTAATGGCATTTCTTTAAACCAATCTCAATTGTCTTGGGCGGTGCTAAACCCAGGACGGCGCCACAGTGCCGCTGCAAAAAAAGCCTCAGAAAGGAACTTGTTTTGGTGGAACGTGTGGGGAATTTCTGCCAGCACCAGAGAAAAGCCGGAAACTTTGTGGATTTAGACTAACATGCAGTATGTGCATGATTAATATGCATGTTAGTCTATATGCACGACGAGTGTAAGGGCAATAACCTGAACAGTATGTGAAATACTATTCAGGTTTTTGCTCTTGTTCTGAAAAAAAGGTATTCCAACTAAGCTGTTGATGTTGCTAAGAAAAGAATACAGTCCAATAATATTCCCATTTACATGCAGCTGTGCAAAAAAATAGGATTTATTTTTCCCGTGGTGGTGGACTGTGCGAACACAGCGTCCCTCTTTCATTCCATCATCCACCTTCTTGAAAAGGTCGGCGTATCGATGTGTGCGCATATCCAAAAACCTGTAAATAGTTAATAGTTAATAGTTCTTGATAATATTTAAAAGTAGCCGTTTTTTTTTTTCTTCCTTTTTCTCTGCCATGCATCTCTACCGCAGCCTCGCAGACTGTTGGCTGGTTGGTTTGTGTCCAATAACCATAGCAACGCACAGAGCTGACCGTAAGCCGTAAACAGGCAATAGGCTTTTAACTGTCACAAACTGCAGGACGAACCCTGAGCGAGACGCAGATTCTGAATGCGCTGTATACATGTTCAAAGAATGCTTCTGAAACCTGAATAACACCGGCACATCCCACATGTCTTCATCGCTAAATGCTAAATTCAGAAAGAGTATTTCGAATATTTAAACGGAATATGGTGTTTACATGACCTGTATCAAATGTGGACTTTTGTCATAATTGGAATAACAATGGAATATTATGGTGCATAATACCAGATTTAGTGTTAACATTAAAGCGCCCATATTATGCTGATTTTCAGGTTTATAATTGGATTTTGAGGTTGTACCAGAATGGGTTTACATGGTTTCATTTTCAAAAAACACTGTATTTTTGATGTACTGCACATTGCTGCAGATCCTGTTTTGTGTGTGTTTAGGTCTCTGTTTTAGCTCCAGAGTGAGACATCTCACTTCTATACTATCTTTGTTGGGAACTGCACATGCGCAGTAGCGAGGTAATGTGGAATACCTGAAGAACAGGGACAGGAAGTAGTTCTTTTGTAGATTATGGTCAACTAGTGTGTGTTGTAGCAGTGTTTTGCCATTGAGAACGAGCTAGCATGCTACGGTTAGCCACCTCGTCTCGGCTATGGATAGTTTCCCAAGTTTGTATGCATGTGGAAGCACCAGAGACAACAAAATAACACCCCAAAGCCTACACAAAGCGATTATTTCATAAAATGGGCACTTTAAGATCAAAGCACTGCTGAAGTTGACAGGAATTCAGTGTTTGAAAAACTGAAGACTGAATCTCAACTTTCCTCCAGTGTGGAACAATGAAAACATCAGCCTGTCATGACTTAGCCTCCTGCGGGACTAAATACAGGAGGTGGGATTGTGTCACCACATTAATGACTGACAGCCAACTTAGCAGGTGTCGACCTGACATTCTTTAGAGGCTGACAAACAACACACACTTTCTCACCTGCCCTCCCACACACACACACACACACACACACACACACACGCATGCACCTTGGGGTTTGCTTTACAATGTCGACGCATTGTCATTAACAGGTTTGTATGATATCTTGTGAAAACTTACACCCAATTCGTACGATATCCTATGAAATTACGGCGACCGACGACGGGTCCCATGACAGTTAAGTTTAGCGGTCTTTAGAGTTAAATACGGTGACGACAGTTAAGTTTAGAAAGATAGATTGGGGTTTGGGTTCAAACGCCAGTCCCCTTAAGTCAAGGTTGTCAAACATATGGCCCGCCAAAGGGTCCAATTACGCCCAAAAGTACCAATTTATTTACTTACTTCCTTAAAATAGAGTGAAAGAATGAGATTGTAGCCAGTTCTGTCTTTCACCTGTCCTCTCTCTTTTTCCATCTCTGTTTTCTACCTTCATCCCTCTGTGCTACTCTGCTGCCTTCTTTTATATTATTTTATTTCATTCTTCAGTCTGGCTACAGCGGTGCCTCTGATGTATAATGGATCAAACACACACACACACACACACACACACACACACACACACACACACACACACACACACACACACACACACACACACACACACACACACACAGTATATTGATTTCTCCGGGCAGTGAGGACATTTTTGCAGCAATAACAATAATCACTGTTTGATAGCAGCATGAAATATTTGCAATTATAGATTCAAAACAAGAAAAAAAGCCAGATTTAGTAGTAAACACACGCTAACCCTGGTACCAACCTCAACCCTTTGCACAAATCTAACTCATTAAGGGTCCATTGTGTAACGTGTTTAGTTGTTCATTATCTAAATCAGTGTTGCCCGTGCAAACTCGTCCTTTTTCATGAATATTTACCACCACCATCAATTCTAAGTATTCCTATTGGCTTGAAATTTGACATTTCCATTCACATGAACTGGGGTAGACCTATGGGTAGACCATGGTAGACGCTCCATATTGATGCTCCATCTTGAAATACGTTAACCGGTGAGGGACATACAGGACGTGCTGCTCCACCTTTCACGTTTTTGCTGTCACATGATAAACTCACAGGTGACGCTAATGCTGCTAACGGGTATCGCCCCTTTCCGGCCCCGGTGAGTTTGAAGAAGGAAACATGGATAATTCCTACACATTGGACCTTTAAAGCTTTACTGTGTAACTTTTTTGATATTAATGAACGTGAAGTTAATGAACTACATTCAAGACCTTGCCAAATGAGTTGCTACAAAGCTAATTAAGACTATCAGCTCCACACAACTCTCTCTGGATTTCTCAGTGTGACTATGTTCAGAAGATTGTGGCGTCCGGTGACATTCCCGCACAGAAACTCGAGTGAAGATAATGACCTCTTCTGAAGAATTCTCCGTGTCCTCCTTGGCTACTAGCAACTGTGCGGAGGAGGGCTGTGGGGCGATCACATAAGGCTTGTATCATGTTGACGCGCCAAACAGTTTTGTTGTTATTACTTAGAATTCCTCATGGGGGCGACAGAAACTACGCACTATACCTTTTAAAGTACATTTATTTGAGTAACTTGCTATGTATCTGTTTTTTATATCTGATTTACTAGAACATCAACAGAATTCACAGGTTTTAAAAATCATATTTCCCCTCTGTTTCCTCCAATCCTATTCACTTCACACTTTCCTTTGTTGCGTTCTCTTATTTGTTTTGGTGACAACGTAATTGTTCCCGCAACTAATGCACCTGGAACAATCTTTCTCAGTCAGTCTGATCTGAAGCTGTGAAAGATGTCTGCTGTCTGTTTACTGCAGCTAAAGCTTATATTGGCGGACATGGTCAGCGTGCTGTCGATCAGTTTTTTATTACTTTTTCATAACATCATCTTCTGGGTCAATAAAGCATTGACCACTCATGCAAAAAAAAAAGTGACTGACAGTCTGTAATCGTGTTTTTTACTGGATGAAGAAAGCAAGGAAATACGTCTCTGTGGCAGAAATCTAAAAGAACAATTACAAAAAAACTTCTGCATTGAAGAAAATTGTCCTCAAAAAAACAGCTGTGAAAATCCTCTTTTTGAAAAATTGGAAGTTAACTTAATTTGTTGTTGTTGCATGGAGCCAATGCGGTTTGAATAATAACACAGAGACTGAGATTTGGGGGAGAGTTTGCATTTTTCTACTTCAATCTTCTTGAAGTTGTAATGCAAAGTACATCACCAGTTATCAGTTACCTTCCCAGTAAACTGAAGTATGTTTGATCGCGAGACGTGCATGGATTCATGTTGTAAGTCCACGGCGAACACTGCTATCTCCATGACAACAGGGACCACTGAAAGGAGCATACGCTTTAAGAAATATCTGCATATTGTATGACTTTATATTTTAACAGAAATTTTGTCATACAATGTGATTTACAGTTGAATTGTTGTTCTTGTTGTTCTTTTCAAAGTGTATAAGTTGTGTTACAATAACTTTTGTCCGCCAGAGGCTAGTTGTGGGAGATTAAATTCAACGTTGTCCACTTCTCTTGACCTCTTTGACGCCATTTCCGAGGTTTTTGTTGCTTTTTCCGGAATTTGCTGCTTTTATTTCGACATTTTTGAATGTCCATGTTCTGTATTTTAACGGTAAGTTCAGGTACAAGAGCTGCTGGAACTTTTTCTGTTATTTTACGGATTTATTTCTTTTGAGTGTGTAGTTGGACTTCTTTACGTGCCAGAACATGTAGTCACAAGATCTCCACATTGGAGACACAGAAAACTTTATTAATCCCCAAGGAGCAATTCATTTTTACAATCTATCCCATCCATGTCATAAATAAGTACAATAGTAACGACAATCAGCGTCTACATCAACATGCCAGTGGCAACAAAAGCATAGGTCAACAATTTGTGCTCAGTAGCCTAATGGTTGAAGGAATGAAAGAATTTGCATACCAATTAGGTTTCTGTGCAGAAACATAAGAGCAGACCTGATGACAGTGTTGGAGGGATACTTTCAAAACATATCCCGTTACAGAATACATGCGCAAAAATGTAATTTGTAACATATTCCGTTACTCAATCTGAGTATTCTGAATACACTTCCGCATTCAAGTGCATTTTAATTTGCAAGTGTAGGAATGCAGCAATCAAATACTGCTGACTAAACATGCCTTTTCTGGTGTGTTCTTCTCTTCCAACCGGCTGAATGTGTACATGAACAAGCAGATAGATTTTTGTATTTGTAGTCCCGAGCTGCAAACTACAAAAACCTAACCGCAGAACTCATGGTTGGGTTTAGGAAACCTAAGACGCGGGACACAAACCCCGGTCTCCAGGGTGAGAGTCCTGTGTTTGTCTGTGTGCGTGCATTTGTGTGTGTGTGCATGTGCATGCGTGTGTGTGTGTGTGTGTGTGTGTGTGTGTACAGTGGGGTTGGTGTGTGTGTTTTCTGGCGGTGTAAGCCTTCCTAAGATAAGCTAACAACATCACCCAGACACTGTAACACAGCACCGACGCTAGTTATTACTGCAATATTAAACCCCAGGGAGAGAGAAAGAGAGAGAGAGAGGACAGAGAGAGAGGGAGAGAAAAGAGAGAGGGACAGAAAGAGAGAGAGAGAGAGGGAGCAAGAAAAGGAGGGAGAAACAGGTAATGAGTAAGGGCCTAGGACTGTTGGTGAAAGAGAGAAAAAAGAAGGAAGAAAGAAGGAGGGCTGATCGAATTTGGAAGATGAGATGAGAGAGTGGTGTAAATAAAAAAAAAGACTGCAGGAGAGCGAGGTGATGAAAAAAGGACGAGAGATGAGGAAACGGAGGCAGCAGAGTCAAAGAGGGACTTTTGGGAATTGAAATGTAAAAAAGACTGGAGGATGTAAGAAGGGTGAGAGGGTGATGTAAAACGATGAGAGAGGGAGGGAGACGGGAGAAAGACAGGAGAAAAAAGAGCAGGCGAGAGGAGAGAGGGGAGGCATAGAAAGACAAGAATTGTGGAGAAAGGAGAGTCAAAGAGAGGTGGATGTAAAGGACAGGAGAGGAAGGGAAGAGGAAGAAATGAAGACATTACAAAAAACAGGGAGAAGAGTGATAAGAGGAGTGATGCCGAGGAAGGAAAAAGAAGAACTGACAGCAAAGAGTTTCTGTTAATTTCATTTAACCCAAACCTTTTCATCATCTCTGTAGATAAAATCAGTATCAGACTTTCTGAGCCCTGTAGTTGATCTTTTTTAATTTAAATCATGTCCTCCGAACTCTCCCTCTATATCTCATGATGCACTTCTAATGAAAATATAATAATGTGCTTTAATCATTTAGCAAAGTTGGCTCTACTGGATTAATGTCAATAAAGCAGATTTAAAAAGGTCCCATGGCATGAAAATGTCACTTTCAGTTTTTTTAACATTAATATGAGTTCCCCCAGCCTGCCTGTGGTCCCCCAGTAGCTAGAAATGGTGATAGGTGTAAACCGAGCCCTGGGTATCCTGCTCTGCCTTTGAAAAATATGAAAGCTCAGATGGACCGATCTGGACTGTTCCCCCTTATGAGGTCATAAGGGGAAAGGTTACCTCCTCTTTCTCTGCTTTGCCCATCCAGAGAATTTGGTCCACCCATGAGAGAGGAGAGAGACATCATGCGAGCGGGGCTGCTGCTCCATTCCCCCCCCCCCCACCGCCCCCCCACCGCCCCGCGACTGACGCATGGACACACACAATCGCTCACGGTGGACGCAGGAAAAAAAAAACGCAGATGAGATGTACAGGATGACCTAAATTGAGGACAGCTACATTATTGTATGTGCAATGATAAGTTAAAGTCCAATAAGTACTTTATTAAACCGTATGAATGTGTCCCAGCCCAGGATAGGACACGATGCCTTTATACTGGATTATCAAGGCGGCCCCCCCCCCTAATACAGTACGTGATGATGGCACAATTATCCACAAGTAGGCTACCATTAATAGGACAGGATAGGATTACAGAGACACAGGAACTCCTGTTTTTCACCTTCATGAGGCAAGAAAAACAACTGGCTGGTAAAAATTGGCTGTGCCCGGTTGATTTTTCAGTTAAAAAATGTCAAAAATGTTAACTTCAAGCCCTGGTCGTGAATGTGAAAAGGAACTGTTAGATGGCAGCTAGGGCTGCAGAATATAAGAAAAAGATGCGATAACTTAGTTGAATATCGCAATAACGATATTACTTGCGCGAGAAATAAACAGATATTAAAGTGTACTCAGTTCTGCATTGCTGCTGCAATAATACAACGAATTGCTTGTTGAATTTGGGATCTACTAAGACTACTATCTATTGCCTGAATCTACTTAGATTTCCTTTCAACTAACAAAAAATATCTCGGAGTGTCTTTCGCGATGTGTCGCAGCATTATGCGATGTTTTCATGTTGGCAGTGACGATAAAAAACACACACACACACACACACACACACACACACACACACACACACACACACACACACACACACACTCCTGCATGTCTCCCTTTCCCTGTCTTCATTTCATTTTCCATCTCTGCAGAGTTACCTCCCTTTCCCAATTATCTTGTCATATCACCCTCTTGTGTGTGTGTGTGTGTGTGTGTGTGTGTGTGTGTGTGTGTGGTTCTGGGAATTACAGGCCCTCTGACATCTCTATCGTTACAGATAATTGTATGTTGGGTCATGACATCAAACAGCTGCCAGGGGAAGGACGTGCAGAGAGATGAAGAGAGGTACAGAATCATTTAGGATGGCATGCTCTAACAACAAGAAGAACTAAAAAAAATACCTCAAACAATATGTTTTGGGATCTTACTTGGACCATGCTACACCTGTCCACTAAGTATTATGGGAATCGGGCCAGTAGTCCGTCCGTAATCATGCTGATAAAGAAACAAAAGAAAGCCAACTGAAAACATAACCTCCTTGGCGAAGGTAATGAATACACCCACAGACAGAGACACGCACGCACGCAGGTTTTTATCAGTCCTGCTGATATATTTTCAAAGCCTTTTGCCTGAATTGTCAAAGTAATGGTTGTGTTTTTTGGGAAATTCTGTCTCTACCCAATTTTCCTTTTTTTAAAGATTTTTTGGGCATTTTCAGCCTTTATTTTTGACAGGACAGATGAAGATATGAAAGAGGAGAGAGAGGGGGGGGGGAGGACATGCAGCAAAGGGCCGCAGGCCGGACTCAAACCTGCTGCGTCGAGGTGTAAACCTCTATATATGGGCACCCGCTCTACCAACTGAGCTATCTGGGCACTCCAATTTTCCTTTTATGAATACCATGTTCTTCTGATTCTTTAAAGAAGAAATTGTTGCACTGACTCGTTGGACAACCTTAGCAGCTGTGTTTGGCTGTCTGACACTCAAAAGAGAGAGAAAAAGGGAATTTCCAGAATAGTTTTTCTTTTAATATGTGCCACATTATACATGCCGACCAGTGTTGCTGTTGTGATGCTGCTATTCATTCATAATAACAAAAACAGGATCAAAAGACAGGTTGCTCACGTCACATGTACAAGCTCAGACCCTCAGACCCCCCTCCACAATGTGAGACTACTGTGCGTATGACTCGTCCAGTGTGTGCTACGGGCCTTAAATTATGTTTTTTGAAATATGCTGGTGTCTGTTGCCCCCAAGAGACATATATAAAAAGAGATAGAAATACAGAGAGAAGACAGATGTGGGAAAGACAAAATAGTCATGTTGTATTAGTCAGCTAAGAGCCTGTGGTCCACACGGAAGCCCCTTCAAGCTGCCCCAACATGTTCCTAATGACCCCCACAGTCATGGAGCCCTGAACACCAGCAGCTATGAGCCCACACAGACATGGTTTCCCCATTAATTCACTAACCGGCAGACATGTTGAGCTTGGCACCGACACAGACTGGGGCGACGCTTAATGCATCAAATGGGACACAGTGGTATATCACGGTGAAGGTTATTCTAAGATCGAGTTTTGACACAAATGGATAAACTGATCTCACAGATGTAGTCCCCTGAAATGCAATATAAGTGCTAGAAGCTAAAGGTTGAATTATTGAAACATAGCTCTTGTTTTTATTATGCGTGGCATGAGACTTTCGTCATTGCTCTGATGCAACACTGTCCTTCCAAACTTAAAAAATTAAAAAGGGGCCTTTTATAACTGTCGAGGGGTTCCCCAGATTGCAGCTGCAGAGAGACTCCAGATTGTTCTTTGATGATAGTGACGCCTTCAGTTCATCAAGTCTTTTGCTTAGTGTGCGTCACAAGGGGGATTACTCAAGAGACATTAAAGTATCATGGTCAAGACAGCCGGACGTTTTCATGTAACAGACACCAATTATGAATACAGATTCAACAATTTTACAACTTGTGGACTGTAAAATGTGCTTCCAAGACATAAAATGCAACACAGGAGGGTTTGACACCCAATAGTCTCATTCTCAGAGGAGTATGCCTCATAATCACAATACTCCTCAATGTTCCTCACTCAGAGAAAGCATACAAAGCACCAAGAAAAATGGTTTGGAAGGCTGTAGTACAGTTGAGTTTGACCTTCCCCTATGTTGTGTGTATGTGTGAATTCATCAGTGTCCTCCCAAGAACCAGATTTCCCCTCCCCCACAGTGTGGGACACATCAGGGGTTCTCACACTACTTCAGGTCTGGTTATCTCAGGTTGAAGATTATGAAGTTGCATGTGATAGTGCCCTTAATATCAGCCGAAACAACATACAAAAATGTGTGTAAAATGTTCATATTTCCTATATTTTTTTTACAAAGCTAATACAGACTGGGGTCACATTGAGCCCAAGGAGCCCAATGTGTACAAAATGCATACAGGACATTGAAAATATATCATGTACATTTTATGTTTACCTTTTACGAGTCTCCATTAAATGAGGAAAAGTCATTCAATGTGAAGCAAAAACATTGATGACAACCACTTATTTTAGACCCCTTAATTAACTGGTGAAAGAAAACAGTGTGGTTAAAGTGGGATGAGAACTAAACCAGCACCTTAAAATGGGTATGTTGTAGTATTGTTCTCAGTTAGTCACTTTCTTTCCTTTCTGCTTGTACTGTGAGCAGAGAGAAAGTCTCAATAATTCTTCCTCGAGGTTTTTGTGTACGGCTTTCATTCAATAGCCATCAAAATGTGTGTACTGACTTTCCTCAAGGTAGCGCTCATGAATAATAATACACAGCAGGAGAGAGCAAGAAAAAACTGCTAATCAGCTAATTACTTAGCACCAGATGAAACAACAAAAAATAATAACCGTAGCTGTGAATGCTTAAGAGGGGTTATCAGCATTATTGGAATGAGTCTTTGGCCAATTAGATTGCTTCACTCAGACCGCTTGATGTGTAAATGAGTTTAACAGGAGATATGAATACATGAATGAATAGGAGAAGAAACCGTGTGGTTTTAAATGGGGTTTTCAACAGCTTGGGCACATGAATAGCTGGCTGATGAAACCTGGGGAGCAAGTGGTTTAATGGAAGCTGTTAAAGGCTTGTTTGACTCTGAGACCACAGGGCCCCCTATCACGCACACAGGGAAATGGACCCACAGATACACAACTCATGTACGTGAAATGCAATGGTTTTATTAGCAAGCTAATAAACTCCAGCAACAGGGAAATCCAGAAAAATAGGCAATGGACAAAAATCCAGGGAAAACAGGAAGTCAGAATACAACACACAAGGAAAACAGACCATCTCACACTGGGGTAAGGGGAAGACAATGAGACACAGGTGAAACACATTAGGGTGGGGACATCTACAACAGGAAGTAAAGCAAGACAACACAAGGGAGAACCGAAACATGAAATGGGACAGCCCCTTAGACCTTTTAGCTCCTAAAACCATTTGAACTTGCCTCTATTATATTTAATTTCCAGCAGGGGGCAACTCCACTGTTTGCAAAAAAGAAAGGTTTGTTTCTGTACAAATCTATGAGAAAAGGAGCCAACTTCAACTCACTTCATTAACTACCTCAGTAAACATTTTCACAATGATTTCATGGTCTAGTTTCAAGTCTTCTACAATACAGCATGACGTTCATTTAGTCAATACGCCATTTGTTTTGAAATAAATGCTAAAGCAGGGGATGATTTAGGGACGTGGCTTCAAGCCAACATGTTCATCATAAATCATGATAAAGGCTTTGCAAGGCTAACCGTGACACTGCGTGCGTTAAAATGGCCGGGAACTTGTCTTGGGGTGTTGCAAAATTGAGAGTTAGTTATTCATCAAAGTTAAATAGAACATCCACATGATACAAGCACACCCATCCATCCACCACGCAGTTGCTAGTAGCCAAGGAGGACACGGAGGATCAAAAAAACCATGAGTTTTGCGTAGCTTAATTAGCTTGTTCTCAATATATTTGGCAATGGCTTGTATGAAACGGACGTTCATTAATATAAAACAAGTTACAGCACTAAAGCTTTAATGCAACATTTCACAAGTGACACTTGAAATGCAGAAGCACCATAGACGGTCTATGAGAAGCACCTATAAAGAATGAGACAAACGGAGCTGCACAGTTAGCCAACAGAGCACCAGACATGTCCCTTTACTTCCCCGATGGGACCTAGAAAAATGTAAAAACCAGAGGAAAGAAACTTATCAACCACGCTCCGAGCCCCTAAACTAAAGGCTAACCTTCCCACTGTGCAGCGCTGTATTCTTATGCCCTGAAGAGTACAGCAGTAATGATTCACCTCCCAAACCCAGACCAGATCCTGATGTGTCATACCATAACCTCTTTCAACAAAGACCCCTTTAGAGAAGAGCTTTTTTTGCCATTCCTCTGGTAGTAACAGACCCTCATCAGTCACTCCCTGTGTGGTCTGGCCCTAACTTTAGAGTCCCTGTGAGGTACTCTAAGTCTCTTCAACTCCCTGTGGTCTAATGTCCTATTTTCTCTGTGCCATGGACAGTAACACATTTATGAGTTTAATGCCCACTTTCATTGTTGGCTGTTCTTGAAAAATTGGCTCATTTGGGCTTTTTGTCTGTGTGCATACAGGGTGGGAAATTACAGGGGATCCCTCGTAGGAGATGTGAACTGTCCTGATCTCAAAGGCAAAGGTTTCCCAATGGAGTTGCCAACCTCAAATGAGACAGCTTTTCTCCTTCGTACTGCTCTTTTCTAGTCAGTAGGAAAATACAAAAAACACACACCAAAGAATCCCTTTTTCATAAAGTGGGTTAACCCTTGTGTTGCCCTCCCAGGTGCTTTTTTAAATTGCTTTTTTGATGCTTTTGAGATACTTTTATCACTTTTTGATGCTTTTTTTCAACATTTTCTTCATTTTTTGTTACACTACCATCAGTATGCTGTACACATCACTAACACCAATATATTACCACTAGTTTTACACTATTTTTCGAATTTATGGTCAGGAAACCTCATTTATATGAAATGAAATCAAAATTCAACAAAGTAGTGAACTGATCCTTCGTTTAACTTGCAAGAAGCGTTATATGGAACCATCCATGTGATATTTGGACAATTTGGATGAAAGAATCCCAAATTTCTGATGTAAAAACTTTTTAGAAACTGGGTATATTTGACCCCAGGACAACAGGAGGGTTGAAGATGTGACAGAAAAATGTTATTTTTGTTACAAACTACACACAGGCCTGAAATACACACACATGCTCAGGTCCTATACTCGCACTAATGGAGAGACGTCAGAGTGAGTGGGCTGGGACTGCGGTTGAGGGGAGTTCGGTGCCTTGCTCAAGAGCACCTTGGCCTAGGAGGTACTCTGGCATCTCTCCAGCTACCAGTCCACACTCTGTACTTTGGGCCTTACAGGGACTTGAACCAGCAGTTGGGTTCCCAACCCAGCTCCCTACGGACTGAGCTCCTGCCACCTCTCAAACCTTACTCAGGTATCTACACCAGGATATCCGGATAAAACCCCTTTGAAATGACTTGAATATCTCTAATAGCCTCCAATGTCCACCAGGTGCCTGACAAATGGTTTTGCCAGAGTATTGCGACTGACAGCACTTCTGGCGCAGGTGTTTGGGTCTTAAACCTGAAGATTTTTCCATAACTCTGTGTGAAGATTAAAAACCTTGCATGGCGCTCACTTGTTCAGCCGGGATATCAGCTCCAGCCATGCAGGAGCAGAGAACAAGGTGAAAGATGGAAGGAGGAAATCAAATAAGTCTTGCTCATCCCTGGATATTATTTTAGGCCGCATGGGGTTCCAGCAAATCTTTCAGTTTTTCATAAGCCTGTTGTTTCTGCCTGTGCTGTCCTGCCATGTCCACTCCATTCATTTATTCTGAATTATATTTGCATGTCTTAGTTTCCTCATATGCCCGCGCAGTGAGAAGGGTCTCAGTGTGTAAACTCAGCATAATTGAGGATTTCAAAGCCAAGTATATTCCTTTGAGAGCAGGGAAGGAGAAGCCGGTCTTCGGCTTCATTAAAAACCTGCGGTAAAGTATCTGAGATTACAGGACGCTCTCACAGCAATGTGTTTTAAAGGGGCGCTATGAAGTTTTGGCCATTTCTTTGCTGTTTTCTCTTTTTGCTCGCAGGTTTCTCTATAGAGCCCCCCTACAGGTTTCTCTATAGAGAGCCCCCCTACAGGTTTCTCTATAGAGAGCCCCCTACAGGTTTCTCTACAGAGAGCCCCCCGTACAGGTTTCTCTATAGAGCTCCCCCTACAGGTTTCTCTATAGAGAGCCCCCTACAGGTTTCTCTATAGAGCCCCCCTACAGGTTTCTCTACAGAGAGCCCCCCGTACAGGTTTCTCTATAGAGCTCCCCCAACAGATTCCTCTATAGAGCTCCCCCTACAGGTTTCTCTATAGAGAGTCCCCCTACGGGTTTCTCTATAGAGCCCCCCTACAGGTTTCTCTACAGAGAGCCCCCCGTACAGGTTTCTCTATAGAGCTCCCCCAACAGATTCCTCTATAGAGCCCCCTACAGGTTTCTCTATAGAGCCCCCCTACAGGTTTCTCTATAGAGAGCCCCCCTACAGGTTTCTCTACAGAGAGCCCCCCGTACAGGTTTCTCTATAGAGCTCCCCCAACAGATTCCTCTATAGAGCCCCCGTACAGGTTTCTCTATAGAGCCCCCCAAAACTTCTGTGTTTACTTGTATCTGACCGCTTTCCGAGCTTTCTACTTCTTTTTTGCCGGCTCAGCCATGACGATAGTGTGAAAAACTCCATTGCTTCCTTGTTAGCCGGGTCCTGAATGGGGGTGTGTATGTGTGTAGTGTCGTGAAGCAACTCATTACATCGCGAGACCTAAAATCACGTGATTCTTTGTGATGCCGATTAGCCGGTAGAAAGTTGCAAGGGTGGTTTTTCCGCTCACAGGCGCTCGGGGGGAGCGAGACGACCACCATTCAACTCGAAAAAAGTCATATAACCATTCCAATGACTCTGAAGCTGTTCAGTTAAGGTACATTAAGCTTAAAAAACTGCATAATTCCCCTTTAAAGCTCCTAGTAAGCAAGTTTTGGTGATTTACCAGGTTAAAACGGCTTCATTTCAGTGTGAGGCAGGTTCTTATTGCACATTTATATGTAACCTAGATAACATAAAACCTTGCTTGTTTTGATCAAATCAACGCCTGCTGTGTGAAACCCTCCGCATCCTCATTGTTATTGAGGTCACCAGGAAGGAAGTCCAAATTAGGATTTTTTTGTAACTTTGTGAATTAAGGAGACCAAAGGTTCACTAATCCAGAGTATATAAGAATGAAATAGACATTGACTTTTACCATTTTCCTTCCACATAACACACATCTTAACTGCTATTTGTACTCCAAACCAGTGGTGCTACCCACATATTCAGCTGAAAGGGAAGAGAGAGTGGGGAACGACATGCAGCAAAGGGCAGCAGGTCGGAGTCGATCCCGGCCCCGCCACGTCGAGGAGCAAACCTCTACACACCACACGGGCGCCCACTCCACCAACCGACCTATCCGGGCACCCAAATGACTTTTGGCTTGAATCCCCAAAGCTGAAAAATCCAAATAAGCATAATAGGGGTTCTTTAACTGTCATCGTTGCATAACGGTCAACTTTTGTCAGCTAAACTTTACTGTAATGGCCACTGAAACAAGCGGGCCTCATGGTGCTCTGTATGTTATGTATTTAACCATAAAGACTAAAAAAAAAAAGCTAGAATTAACTGTCACATGTCTGGTCGTCACATGACCAGCCGGCACTTTGATAGGACATCATATGAATTGGTGTGCATAAGATTTCATGTGATATCTTATGAACCCAATCATGAGTGACCAACACAAACTTTGAAACATCCCTTTCCAAGCAACCAGGTAACATAGCAACCATATTTCTCTATAGTCTCAGTACGACTGTTAGTTTGTACCTCCTTTCCTCGGACACTGAATTTGAGCTTGAGTTGCTTCTTTATTGAATTCTTGCTTAAGCCCGATGATATTGATACTAAGCCCTCCATTCTATTTACCACCTCAGTAATAAAGCTTATTAATTTTTTAATTCCCAGGGAGAGCCGAGGTTTAAACAGGGATTTGAGTAAAGCCCACGCAGCGTGCACGCAACCACATCCGGAGGTTTTGGGAAGCTTAGCGTTGTGTTATTTCAGCTCTGACCATTGTGTGTATGTGCGTCTGTGAGTCACTAAGCTGTCGCCCACGCGAAAATAAATTGATTTGGACATTCTGTTAATTATGTTAATTATGTCACTCTTAACTTTTTTTTTCTTCTGTTCGTCTAAATGTGAGTGTCTTAAAAAGATGGGAGGATAAGAAGCTGGTACCTGTTTGAAAAGGAAGAGTTACGCTGTGTCCAACACAGATTTCCCTTCGAGGACAATAAAGTATTTCTTATCTTACTCTAAACTGTCAGAGAAAGGAAATGAATCACTTCTTTGAGTTTGAATGAACACTAAGTCCTTCCCGGTGTTGCAGTGGGGCAGCAGACTGGTTGAGGGGTATAGTGAATTCCAGCTGTTTTAACTCTTACTCAGTTTTAAATCAGTGTAGGCTCGCCCTTTCCTCGCCATTTATGAACATAACAGCGACTAACATCGCTTTATCCTTCAAGTCTATTTTGTCCAACTCAGTGCAACACACAGTTTGAAGTTAAAATACTGCCATCGGGCTTTGGGGCAGGTTTGTGCTGAAAGATATTTTCATATCAACAATGGATCAAATAATTGTGTGCAATGTGAAATGGTTTGCTCATAATGGTGAGCCCACACCGTTTTGTACCATTGTCTTCGTAGGGCTATAACTCTGGATTAATGCATGTATATATATATATATATATAAAAAGTCTGCTGCTTTTATTTATCATTCCTCAACAGTTTAAGGTCAGTGCTGATAGAAGAGTTTTAAAATGGTGTTTTAAATGCAATTGGCTCTCTCCCCATGCGCAGAGTGTGAGAAAATAACAATACACATGCTCAAAGCCTTTTGCAATGAAAGTGCATGGCGCAAATTTGATGCCAAGTGAAGCGGATTGCCTGATGCCCCGCTGCAATTTGATTGGCTGGTTGGCAAATGCTATTGTTGTAATTTACTCATTGTTGGCAGAAGTTGGTGTTTCTTTTAAACACCATGAACGATGTGGATTAACCATCACCCCACACATTTGAGAGTCTGCCTTTAGTAGAAAGAAACGTAACTTTTAAAAAACCTCAGTGCCCACCAGCCTGTGTGTGTGTGTGTGTGTGTGTGTGTGTGTGTGTGTGTGTGTGTGTGTGATTTGGACAGAACGGTACCTGGTCAACAACAAGCAGTACAAGGTATAAACTCTGCAGGGGGCCCAAACCTTTGCAGATGCCATTTTTTTGTTTTCTGTTATTTTGAAAGTGTAAATGATGGAAATAAAATCTAACTTTTTGTGACATATTATACAAATGTCCAGTCTGTCATTTGATGCCTTTTGGAGATTTTTCCATCTTTTCTTGGCTTCTTCATGCACATTGATACAAATTTTTACCTGGGGTGCCCAATCTTTCAAGCCCCAATGTAACTCCTGCATTTGCATTTTCTTTGCGTGAGGCTGTGTGTGTGTGTGTGTGTGTGTATAGACGAGATATTTATTTCCCGTTTCTTCCTCTAAGCTGTGAGCTTTTTCTGAATTGACCTTATTAAAAGCCTCTCTGCAAAGACAGAGCGAGAGTGATGATGAGAGATCATATTTTAGCAAGGAGCGGAAGGAATGAATGACAAATGAACGAATATACAAAGTAAAGGCATAGAAAGAAAGAAGAGTCAGCAATAGAGCAGCGTCTGCAGGCTTCATGAGTTTTTTGTTGGACCAAATGCTGCTGACTGACACATTTATTACTCACACAAGGACACATCTTTATACTGCACTGCTGAGTGGGATGGTGTGAGGAGGAGAAGTAAAAAAAAACAACAAAAAAAAAGGTACAGAGACAGTTTTTAAAGGCCAGGAAACTACAGTATTGTTGCATTTTTCTTCTGCTGGAAGACAGAAAGACAGGGCCATAGACAGATAAACATGAAATGATGTTCAATTATGAAAAATCTCACAACAGACAAGCAGACCATAATGACAAATGAAAAAAATATTACAGGAAAAAGTTTAAAGCTCCATTGTGGATTCTTAGGAAAAAACTTAGTTCTTTCACAAAGACAGTGCCGGCCAAAAGTTTGGACACACCTTCTCTTTTAATGCGTTTCCTTTATTTTCATGACTATTTACATTGTATATTATCACTGAAGGCATCAAAACTATGAATGAACACATGAGGAATTATGTACTTAACAAAAAAGTATAAAATAACTGAAAACATGTGAAACATGTCTTATATTCTAGTTTCTTTAAAGTAGCCCCCTTTTGCTTTTTTGATAGCGCTGGTTTTGAAATACTATTTCAAAACCACTTCAATTTTTTCTCCAAATGCCATGAAATTGAACAAGACGCCCCCAAAATGAATGAAAGTAGAGATTTGTACTTGCCAAAGAGCGTTGTGTGGAATCAATCATGTTATTTTGGGGAATTACAACTGGGTAGATAAAAAGAACATTAATACAGGAAAACGGGTCAATTTGACCCGAGTACAACATGAGGGTTTAGATGGATAGAAGTCCTGTGGGTCATATCTCCTGCCACCTCTAGGGGGCGCTAATTTATGAAACACACGGCCGATATAGCGTTGTATGGTTTAGAGGACTTTGTGCATTTAGCTGTGAGCCACTGCAGCTGCTTGCGTGTCCTTTTATTCTCCTCTGAGGTTCCTAGCGTGTCCTGAGACACACTCACACACACACTCACTCACACACACTCCTCGTCTTCATTACTAAGAATAACTCAACGATTGTAGCGACTGCTTCATTTCACACAGGCTAAATGTTTTCCCCGACTACCTTCTCTCTTGTGACAAGCTCATCAGTTTACAGTTAATTGAAATCATTAGATACGGTTCACCGAGCTTCACTTTCACTTCGGTGTTTCTTTGTGTTCTGGTGTGACGATGTGGACTTGACACTGGCTGTCTCCCAACACCAACACGCTGACAACCTGCACAGGTTTAGGCATAATTAACTAAGACAATTAGTTTTGGTGCGTAAATTCCCTCTACTAAAACGTTTTTTAAAATTTTTTTAATTTTTGGTATCAAGTTGTGGTCGTTTATTATTTGAAATTTCTTGGGGTAAAAATGATTCTTCAGCCATGCACATACAAGCTTAGTAACTGAAAGAAGACACACTGCGTTTTTATCCCCACACCAGTAACATTTGAGTGTATATAGAGGAAAATAAATATCGGTTACACGAGAACGTTTGACATAACACTTCTTTTAGTGTCATGACAAGTTATGGTTAGGGTTAGAGTTCATGTGACATGACACTGTCATGTATTCATGACACTGTCATGTATTCATGACACTGTCATGTCACTCTCATGTAGATACCTTCAAGTAAAATGTTACCGAAATATATATTTTTTGGGTTGTCGTGTTAGATGGACAAAAGTAGTATTTTCTACATGCATATCTACATTCAACAGCCTTATGCTGATGTCTGAAACATGCCAGCTCTAGAAGACCACATGCACCTTAATACTTTTCAAAAAGTAGGAAAATAACACCCGTTTGTGTGCTGAGTAGCCACCATCTGTCGAACTAAATTGAATGATACGTGCTCGAGAGCAAGTGATTCTTTGAATTTGGAGTGAGAAAGAAGAAATCCCCAGCACATATCCTTTCATTTAGTTTAAAGCATACTGGGAGACTATCAGCATTGATTGAAGTGTGTATTCTGAGCCTTGATTCTGTCTAAAAAAAATTGATTTTGTCAATCCAAGTGTTTTCTTTTCTTGATAGTAACAGAAGGGTGAGACAGGAATCATGTGGGGAGAGAGCGAGAGAGAAGTGGTTGACCCCTGGTCTTCAGCAGCAGGGTTCAATTTTATGGAGTCAGCCCCATTTTGCTTTTCCTGAATAAGCGTTTTGCCGAATCTTCACCATGGGGAGTTATGCTGCACAAGCAGTTCCTGTTTGCACTCTAACCATGCGGTTACACACTGCAAGCATTATTTTTATTACAGAAGAAAAGGTCTACATTGATGATTGCAAAGCAAAATAAAGTTAATATAATTTCGAAGCCGATTGATTGAACGTTGATCCTCAAAAATCAGAGAAACTGGAAATGACTGGGAAAATATAGTCGCACTGATTTCTGCAGACAATGTGCCGCTTTGAACAACAAATCAGACATCAGACACCAGAATCCGTCTCCAGCAGTGCATTTACATGTAAAAAGATAAAAAGTCTCATATTTCACTCTCCCTTAACCCCTAATTTTCCACAGGCGTTTGCGTTGCGTTTTGGGCGCGCGGCGTTCCCCGCGAGCAATTGCGGCCATTCAAGTGTTACGGCCGAGGCTCTGACCCAAAAACACTGAGAATCAGACACGGTGGAACAGTTTGAAATGTTTTAATGAGCGTCCGATACTCAAAACGGCCAATGGCAGCACAGCTGAGCAGGGAGGGAGCTGGGACAGGACAGCGGCGGGAACGGGCAGAGCGAGGTGCGTCCAGAAAACTCTCTCAGGAGTCCAAGCTGGGTGGCCGGGTTGGCTCAGTGGGTGGAGCAGGTGCACATCTGCTTTGAGGGTTATGCCTCGATGTAGAGGCCCGGGGTTTGAATCCGACCTGTGACGATTTCCTGCATGTTCATCCCCTTCTCTCTCTCACCTAACTGTCCCGTCAAATAAAGGCAGAAAAGCCCAACAAAAGAATCTTTAACCCTCGTGTCGTCTTCCTGTCGAAACTGAAAAAAACTCTTTTGTTGACGCTTATTATCGATGTTTTTAACTTGTTCTTGCGTTTTCTTGCGTTTTTTTTTCTCCCATTTTTCAACATTTTTGACACTTTTTTTTAATGTTTGTCACTTTTTGGACGTTTTCAACACTACGTAACACTAACTTATTGACTTTAGTTTTACATTAATTTAAGTTATTTTTGGAATTTATGGTCAATAAACCTCATTTATAGGAATTTAAACCTGTTTGAGTTAGAAAAGCAGAAATTAAGAGTTATTGAGACTAAAATTAAAGGAATGGATGTTGATGATAATCACAGACTGGAATATGTCAACTTTTACTCTCAATACTATTTCAAAACCACTTCAATTGGTTTTTTCAAACGCTATAAAATTAAATAAGACGGCCCAAAATGAATGAAAGTAGAGATTTGTACTTGCCAAAGAGTGTTGTGTGGATTCACATTGGATTCAAGTTATTTTGGGAAATTTCAATTGGGTAGAACATTGATACAGGAAAATGGGTCAATTTGACCCGAGGACAACATGAGGGTTAAAAAAAGAAAAAAAAAGAAATCCAAGCTGGGAGATTTGAGGACGGAGAGGTGAAGGGCTGGCGGGACAGCAGGTCTTGTGTCACAGGTCTGAACAGAGGAAAACAGACAGGTAAGCGAAGCATGAGGAAAAAAACCGAGATGAAACTGACAGGAGCAAATAAAGTAGTATCACCCTGGGAGCCAGGTTAGCACACGGGTAGCTGTAACGATGTGGCCCCGGAGTCGAGCTCCGCCCGGGTCTAACATCTTTACAAATCACTTGAAAATACATGCTTTTCTCGCCTACATTTTTACCCCAAAACAATTGCTACAGTTCCCCCGTCCTTTGGCCCTCTGGGATGGTCCTGAGGTCATTGGGAAGTTAACACTCAATTTTTTGTTTCTAGTGTCAGTGTGACTCTAGGCCTTACTGACACAGAGCTGAAGAGGTTAGAATAGAGAATTTCTATTTCCGTCCAAGTAAATCATCTGTAAAATGATTAAAAAAACACTACTGTAAGCATATTACATGGGCTAGATACAAAAATAGTACCCTAGCCACATGTCTCAACTTAAAACAGATAAAATCCAGAAGAAAATGACTCAGAAAATGGATTTTATATGAATTTATTTCTACAGAAATGTAGCGTTTTTCTCATTTCCTTTCAGAAAAAAATCCCAAAAAGTGCAAAATACAAAACTTCTCAAATAAAAAAACACATCCACATCACTCACACACATATCTAAAATAACTACATGCATACATTTATAGAAATAAATAATTTTAAATTGATAAAATGGTGAAATGCAATAACTAAGGCTTTATTTTTGCTTTGACACAGCTGGAGCCATCACAGGGTTAAAATGTTCTGGTCATGTGTGGTATCAATCAACTCGTCTTCTTATTGGCTACACAGGGAGGCCGATTTCATAACATTTAGTCCTAATTGGAAGAAAGAACTGTCAATCTTTCCCACTTTTGCCCTCTGTAAATCCTGCGACTTGATTGGCTTCCATAAAGGCTAACTCAGGTTAAAGTAGACGGATTGGCTGAAACGACCTGTCAATCGAAAACTGGCCAGCCAAACAAACCGTCCGAATAGGAAGATACACTGTAACGTTATCTGGACCGGCGGTAGGAGCCATAACAATCCATAAATGATGGACTTTTCAGCTTTGTTTACGAGGAAACAGCCAGAATCTACAAGATTGTGAGGGGACCAGCTCGTTTTGGATTAAAAGGATTGGATGGACTTATTCTTTGAACTGTTGGCCATGTAGGAAAAAAACGTTGATGGCGATCTTTCACCGCTGTGGATAAAGACACGAGGAGAAAGGTAGGGACGCACGCTCGACTTTAGACACTATCGGCGCAGAATCCTTCTGTGTTTCTTTACTTCAAAACATGACTATAACTGCTATAAGTCACCTTATGCTTTGTCATAACATGATTATAACCGCGATTAGTCACCTTATGCTTTGTCATAACATGATTATAACCGCTATAAGTGACCTCATGCTTTGTCATAACATGATTATAACCGCGATAAGTCACCTTATGCTTTGCCATAACATGATTATAACTGCTATAAGTCACCTTATGCTTTGTCATAACATGATTATAACCGCTATAAGTCACCTTATGCTTTGTCATAACATGATTATAACCGCTATAAGTCACCTTATGCTTTGTCATAACATGATTATAACCGCTATAAGTCACCTCATGCTTTGTGGAGGCTCAATGCAATCATGAGACTTTAAGCTTTCTAATGATGTGCTGCATGAGCGTGTTCATGAAGATTTAATGCTTGCAATTTATGAGTGAAGAAAACGTTTTCTCTAAAATGGAGGAAACGTCCCGCAACGGGACAAAGCTGGCAGAGAGGCTAAAGACTGCAGCAGTCGTGGAATAATCACCCACAGCTGAGCAGGAGAGATTGGCAGAATCACCCGCAGCCGTGCTTTGAACTACTTTCAGGTCGCGCCAGCAAAACACACAAACAGAACAAGAGGGAAAAGAAAGGGGAGAGACCCACACAGCTGCCCCCATAACATCAAGTCAATGTTAGGTATTCCACCAGGCGCGTCACGGCGTGCCCCAAGAGGCAAGGCAAGGCAAGGCAAGGCAAGGCAAGGCAAGGCAGCTTTATTTGTATCGCACATTTCAGCAACAGGGCAATTCAAAGTGCTTTACACAAAAACAGTTAAAAACAAAACAGTTAAAAGAAAATAAAACCGATAAAACCCAGAAGAAACAGTTCAAAATAAAAACAGATAAAACACAAGAATAAAAGTTACAGTGCAGTAAAAGATATTAAACATGAAAGAAATGAACATTATTTAAAGAAAGACAACATCGAAAAGAAAGGTCTTCAGCATTGATTTAAAAGAACTGAGAGTAGCAGCAGACCTGCAGGTTTCTGGGAGTTTATTCCAGATATGAGGAGCATAGAAACTGAATGCTGTTTCCCCCTGTTTAGTTCTGACTCTAGGAACAGACAGTAGACCGGTCCCAGATGACCTTAGAGGCGTCTCTACGCCCCGCTAAAGATACACAATATATCGATATTGTTATATGAGACTAGATATCGTCTTAGATTTTGGATGTGGTAATATGGCATAAGTGTTGTCTTTATTGGTTTTACAGGCTTACCGGACTGTTCTAGCTGTTCTATTGTTTGCCTTTAACCACTTAGTTATTATATTCACATTACTTTTTATTTATCAAAAATCTCATTGTGTAAATATTTTGTGAAAGCACCAATGGTCAACAGTACAATATTGTTGCGGTATCGATATCTAGGTATTAGGTCAAAAATTGTGATTTGATTTGATTTTCTCCATATCGTCACGGGAGGTTCAGACAGCCAGGAAGTGAAACACAAGAGTATCTATCCTGTCAATCAATCAACAAATCCCCCAATATCGTTGGTCTCCTCTACACCACAGACAACAAGAGACCCATTTTGGAGGTTGAAAAACATAATAAACATGAGAGATCTTTTTTACAAGAAAACGCCAGAAAAGAGAAGGCATGGAGTTTAACTGCAGGAGTGCTTGGAGTGGGAGGTAGATACCAGCTAAAGAAACATGCGATTGTTCTGTAAAGTACTTGTAGAGACAATATAATCTGCAAGATGTTCCCTTTCAGAGACTGAGTATGGCCGTATCATCTGGAAATGTAATGATGTGGTTGCTTCTATAGATGTTTCTGAAATCCTTTGTGTATATTGTAAAATATACACAGGAGAGGAGAGCTTAGACAGCCTGGAGGGGCACCTGTACTTCTGTTCAGAGAGTATCAGAAAGAGTAGAGTTGTCTTACCTACTGCTTCCTGTCTGTCAGCAAAGAACCATGCCCTCTAATAATGAAGGGGTTTACCTCCATCTGTTGAAATGTACATAACAGTGTCTGAGGGAGAATACAATGGAGTCCATACACAATTATCCAACATAAGCTGATGATTTTCAAGGTGCTTTAAAATAGATTGTACGGTTGTGATTAAGGCACGGTCAGTACCCCTGCCATTATCAGGCAAATTGGTAAGGGTCCAAAGGATGCTGTACCTCACTCCTAAAATGACCTGCCATTATACGTTGTAATGATTTCATCACTATTGATGTCAGCGCTACTGGTATATAATCATCATTATGATGTGGGCGGGGCTTTTTAGGCACAGGAATGACAACAGATGGCTTCCATATAGTTGGGATGGTACATGTATCGACTGAGAGCTGGGATGGACGGCTCCAAGCCGGAGTCAGCTCATTTGAAAATCTTTTCAGAATAAAAGGTGAAATACCATCAGTGATGACAGCATTAGGATTAATTATTATTCTGTCCTGTACATGGTAATGCCATAGACCGGCATCTGCAGCGGGTCACATTACTTTCATGATCCAGGTCAACAGGTCAGACTGGTGAGATCATTAGCCTCGTGCAAATCATTCCACACATTCATTCATGTTAGTTATTTCTTTCACAGTGTCCCAAAGACTTTTTGAATTACTTTTCATTGAAAAGGCTTCCCTAACGTGTGTGCTGTATATAGACCGAGCCTTCTTTAGTTCCCCCCTCAGGTTTTTTTTTGACTTGATCTCAGCTCGGCCATTGTTAAGTCACACATGTCGATTCACACAGGACAAATATTATCACGGGACCTTCGTGTAGAGGCTAAACCCAAGCTTCAAGCCCCTGAGGGGCCTTTCCACAGGTAGAGTAATTGACTTTTTACCTTTTTTTGATCAATGAAAGTCCAAGTCATATTGGCCATTAACCCTCATGTTGTCCTCGGGTCAAATTAACCCGTTTTCCTGTGTCAATGTTCTTTTTAATTCCACAAAATAACATGATTGATTCCACACAACGCTCTTTGGCAAGTACAAACCTCTACTTTCATTAATTTTGGGGCGTCTTATTCAATTTTATAGCATTTGAAGAAAAACTGAAGTGTTTTTGAATTAATGAGTATTGAGTAAAAGTTGACATATTCCAGTCTGTGATTATCCATCAACATCCATTCCTTTAATTTTAGTCTCAATAATTCCTCATTTCAAAAATAACTGTAAAATTAAAGTTAATACGTTAGTGTCACGTAATGTTGAACATTGAAAAAAAGCGTCAAAAGTGTTGGAAAAAAGGGACAAATGTAAGAAAAAAGTTAAAAACATCGATAAAAAGCATCGACAAAAGTGTTGATTTTCAATTCTTATAACACCATTGGTTCTATTTATTTCCATGAGATATAAGTTAACAGTCCAGACAAATTACTGCTTTTATGTACGCTTATGTGGTGTTGCTGGGTCCGGGTGTGTGTGTGTGTGTGTGTGTGTGTGTGTGTGTGTGTGTGTGTGTGTGTATGTGTGTGTCGCCGTGTGCTTCCAGGTTGCACCAGAGGAACCAAAGATTGGTTCCTATTCATACTAATGGCACTAATTGGCTCTTATACTTAGTGTTTGGCGAAATACGGTAGGGTCATCATGTAGTAGCCTACTAATCCCTTAATATATATATATATATAGGGCTTATTTCTGTGTATGTTACATCAGCGTCTGTCTTGTCAGAGAAAGTCAAGCAGAAAAGCAAAGAAGCAGCCCATTATTTCCTCTGACAAGGCTGCGGTGACATTTCATCCTTATCCGATCTGCAGGATTCCTGAGCCGGTGTTCGTGCAGGAGAGGCTGAGAAAATATTTCCCCCTCTGCAGGCTGCCGGCTGACGCTTCAGATTACTGTAACTTCTCCTGGAAGCTCATTGATATTCTGCTCCTTCCACTAGTGTGGAAGTATTGGGACAAATATAATGAAACTTCTGCTTGTTTGGGGGGCTTTATGAATGGAGCAGAGAAGAGCTGCTGGAGAAGGAACACTAGACACAGGAAACGAATAAAAGGACGGGGAAAATAATTAAAAAGTAAAGATGGAGGAACAGGAAGGCGAGAGAATGAAAGAAGGATGAGGAAAGCGCACATGCAGAGAAAGAAAAGGAAGAAGGGACGAGGAGTGAAGGTGAAGAGGAAAGAAAACTAGAGAGAGGGAGCACAGAGGGCTGAGCAAATGAGGGAAAGTAAGAGAGCGAAGATGAATAAAAGTGAAGCGGTAAAAGGACGAAAGGAATTGAAAAGGAGGCTACAGAAAAAGTGGACAAAGAAGGGAATGAAAACATGATGAAAAATAGAGAATGTAAGGGAGAATGGGAGAAAGGAAGGAGGGAGTCCGAGTACAAGGAAATAGGGATGGAGGTAGAGATGGAGCGAGGTATTAAAAATGGAAAGAGTGAAGAAGAGGGAGAGTGGATGGAGGGGTGGAAGAGGGAGAGAAGAGATAAGGAATGAGTGATTAGTGTGAGAGGGAAGAAAGTGAGAGAATAGAAAGGAAATATGGCATTGCCTGCTGCCACACACACGCACGCACGCACACACACACACACACACACACACACACACACACACACACACACAGCTAATCTTTCACCCTATTATTAATGTCATTAATGAAAAGTCATTAAGCTGCTTTCATGTACACTTTCGTGTTGCCTTTCAATTTTCTTTCATATTGTTTTTTAAATGTTTTTAAAGGGCCCGTTCTCATTTTTATCTCCCGTTATTTCAGATTTTCATGTGCCGTATAAATAGTTAATTCATTTCATTAGATCAAGAATTAGCAATTGAATGACTAAAACAGTTTTAAAAGGAAAATATTATCACCCTGCAGATGTTCCAGACCATTTATCGGAGGCTGTGAAGCGTCGTGTGATATGAAGGTCACGCTGGCCTTAAATAGATCGGTCCATCAACCTCATTACCTCTAACACGGAGAGAAAGATAAGAACCATCTCTCACTCAGGCCTTAATCAGTTGTTTGAAACTAATTCTTATATCAGTCCAGTGTCCTCTCTCTCTCTTTCTCTCTCTTTTTTTTCTTTTGCTTTCTCTCTTCATTTAGTCATGACATTGCATATTATATTCGCTCCCTTGCTATTTCAGCTTTTCACTCGCTTTTATCTCCAACTCTGAGAATATATGCAACCAAACATCCAGCTCTCTCCCCCCTGCCTGTACTCATTAAGCATTTCCTTCTTTAAAAAAAAAAAAAAAAAAAAAAGGATGCAATTGCAAAATTCACTGCTTCCTCACTTCCTATTGGCTCTCCACCCGGTGTCCCCAGGAGTGAGGTGAGCCACATAAAACCGAATGAGTTCAGTGTGAAAGTTTCTTTCCATGGAAACAAATGAAAAAAATAATCTTAATTCAAAGTGCTGCTCACTAGACGTTTTTAAGATGAGGTGGGAGGTAAACTGGATTGGTGCATAGCGTTCTCAGGAACAGGTTTGTATGATATAGTGAGAAAACTTATACACTAAATTAAAATCCTACGAAATTACAGCAACTACCTGCCGTCACATGATAACCAGTCACATGACAGTTAAGTTTAGCGGTCTATACAGTTGAATTTAGCTGAGAAAAGGGGACGTCTCTGAGACGTGTACGGGGGCACCGGGACCTGTATGGACGACACTTACATTTAGGCACTAAAACGACTAGGTAGGATAAGAAAAAAGAAAATCACACTTATTTCTTTTTTAACTTTTTGTCAAGTTTTTGTCCATTTTTTTTCAACTTTTTTGACAAATTTGCTCAATGTTGGTCCCTTTTTTTTGATGTAACAGTAACTTATTAACTCTAGTTATAAACTCTAAACCTCATTTATAGGAAATTATACCTAATGTTTGAGTTAGAAAAGCAGAAATCAGGAATTATTTAGACTAAAATTAAAGGAAGAGATGTTGATGATAATCACAGACTGGAATATGTCAACTTTTACTCTCAATACTATTTCAAAAACACTTCATTTTGTTTTTCAAATGCTATAAAATTGAATAAGACGCCCCAAAATTAATGAAAGTAGAGATTTGTACTTGGCAAAGAGCGTTGTGTGGAATCAATCATGTTATTTTGGGGAATTAAAAGAACATTTATATAGGAAAACGGGGCAATTTGCCCCCTGAGGACAACATGAGGGTTAAAGGGGTTAGGGTTGTTGGGATTAAAACTCCGGTCCCTTCAAGTAAGTACTTCCGACACGAACACCCCCAATTCCTGGGTGAAAGTCTTGTGTTTTCCCTTAACTTCCTTGGGACACAAACCCATTTTCCTGCTTGAAAGCCCTGTGCATACAGTAGAAAATATGTGGAATCCATTCAAATTACAGTGCATTATTGTTTTGTAGCTGTATGTACAGCCCAGTGTCATGGCGGTTCGTGGAATGGTCACATTATTTAATCTATTGATTTGTGTACAGGTCACGTTAATGTCGTTACTTTCGTGTGTCGATTACGAATTTTGAAGGAATGTATTTCAATGGGAAGCCTATTTCGTGATTGCAGAACGATTACGGTAGCGAGTAGTATTGAAAAGCCGACTTTCGCGAGACTTTCACCCCGGAGACCGGGGATCACGTCCCGCGTGTGGCACTTCCTTTCCGTGTCATTCACTTCCGAACCACAACCGTCCCATTGTTGTCGGCGTGTCCTGCGTGTGCGTTGTTGTGTCTGGCGTGCGGCGTTTCATGTCCCCGTTGTTGCGTATTCCGTGAAATGGTCACGTTCGAAAATTGTGACGTGTACACCAAATACACGAGAAAATGATGTGTATGTACACAAATTAATAAATCAAAATAATGTGACCATTTCACTGGGTTGGTATGTACGAAAAGAGAGCTGAGCCAGAAGGCAAAGCTTTCGATCTACCGGGCAATTTTCGTTCCAACCCTCACCTATGGTCATGAAGGCTGGGTCATGACCGAAAGAACGAGGTCCAGGGTACAAGCGGCGGAAATGGGTTTCAGGAGGGGGCTGGCGTCTCCCTTAGAGATCGGGTGAGAAGCTCAGTCATCCGAGAGGAGCTCGGAGTAGAGCTGCTGCTCCTTCACGTCGAAAGGAGCCAGTTGAGTGGTTCGGGCATCTGGGGAGGATGCCTCCAGGGCGCCTCCCTAGGGAGGTGGTCCAGGCACGTCCAGCTGGGAGGAGGCCTCGGGGAAGACCCAGGACTAGGTGGAGAGATTATATCTCCAACCTGGCCTGGGAACGCCTCGGGATCCCCCAGTCGGAGCTGGTTGATGTGGCTCGGGAAAGGGAAGTTTGGGGTCCCCTGCTGGACCTGCTGCCCCCACGACCCGATACCGGATAAGCGGATGAGGATGAAGATGGATGGTATGTACGAATGGTTGTGGAGAACAGCCTGATTAGTAAGGATCAATTAGCCATGGACGAGGACAGAAAGATTCAAATAGAGTGACAAGCAGGAGAAATGAGATGGAGGGAGGAGGTAGCGCTAAAAGGCAGAGGGAAAGATGGAGAAATGGATGAGAGCGAACACGCGTGAGAGACAGCCAACTATAAAAGAGCAATAAGAAGTGAGAGAACAGTGTTCACACTTCTGAGCTATAAAAAGTCCTCTTCACCTCCATCCTCTACTCACAGGTTTATTCATTCTAAGAAAAGGTTTTTTTTCTTCACATCTAGATGAACATATCTGTTTTTTAAAGATATTTATCCCGCACCTTTTTAGTTACAGCAGCGACTGTACTGTGGTAGTTATGTTAGGACCCAGCAAGACGAGAGTAAGAAATGACCAATGGCTTCTTATTTTTTGGAAGATGATTTTTATATCCCCGAGGGGAAATTAATTTCTCTTTTGATTAATGATTACTTCAATTGAATTTTTGTTGTTGTTTTATTTCATTTCATAGCATTTAACCCTCATGTTGTCCTCGGGTCAAATTGACCTGTTTTTGAGTTAATTATTATTTTTTTGTCACAAAAAATGGGCCGTCGAAATAAGCACTGAAAATGTCAACATTAAATATGTCAAAAAACTCAAAAAAAGCACCATAGAAACGTTGATAAAGTGACAAAAATGTGGGGAAAAGCAATTTTTTTGACGGGAAGACAACACGAGTATAAATGTTTTTTAAAGAGCTTTATTATAGTATCCAAACTTTGAAATAAACTAATCTGTGATCCACTCCAAATGATAATAATAATAATAAATTATATATATATATATATATAAAAATTATGAAAATAAAATTTATATGTATGTATAATTATAATTATTTAATAATTCCAGCTAAAAAATGAGGTATAATGCCACTTTAAATAGGTTTATTGACCATGAATAAAAAGTTGAGTGCCAAAAGCATTAAAAAAAATAAAAAGTTAATTTTCAATTTTAACCCCGAAGGACAATTTAATGTTCGACGGGAGGACAGTAAAAGGGTTAAGGAAGAAACCTGGGACAGACCCAGGCCCTTGGGAGGCGGTGTGTGACGGTGCCGGTTGGGGGGGTGATGCACACTGGCAATAACAGTCACAATAAAGATAATGGAACAGTGACTACACATGTTAGTCGTAGTAGTTCATGTCATAACAGGGCGCAGCAGGGCGTTACAGGGTGTAGCATGGCCCAGCAGGGCTTAGGTGGACGTAGCGGGATGCAGCAGGGTTCAGCAGAACACCGCAGGGCATCACAGAGCGTAGCAGGGTGTAGCAGGACCACGATGACAGCTGCAACCAAGACCTTGTTAGCGTCCTAATCCAAGGAAATATGCTGGGCGAAAAGAAAACGTAAGGACTCCGGGGAGTTAACTCCCGAGAACTACGGAGACAAGACTGTGGAGTCTTTACCCGTAACGATCAACAGATCATTGGTTTTATTTCCCTGACAACTGTCATGTACGTTGTCAAATTCATTTTTAAAAGATATGCTACATGCTATCAATAGCTGCTGTATGTTTTCAGGAATGGACCATACTATGGTCAAATTTAAATAGCTTATTATTTAAAATGTTATAACAATAACCTCTCTCACCAGTCAACTGGGAGCAAATGGTAAAACAATGAAAAGAAGAGCCACTACATGGCAGAAAGGTACTTTACAACAACAGCTTAAGTTCCTCAGAAATTATGAGATGCACCTGAATGCACCATGAAGTCCCTGTCGGCAACCACAAGCTTTTACCTTCCAAAGCATGGATTTTTCTCACGGTCTTGGTGTCTTCATGTGGTATTTTGGAGCAATTTCTGACAATTTTGTCAATTCTCGAGTGGTCAAAAATGATTTTATTTGGCACCAAATCTCCGTAATGAATAGTACCAACCTGGGCTGTTGTGAATGTGTGGGTATTGGCCTGGACTGCTGTTAGATTCCTGGCCTGTATTATTATCCCAGTCCGGTGTAAACCAGTGATAGTTCAGGTTTGAGCAAAATAGAGGAGGGGTTAAGTGATGTGAAGTGTTTAATCCATCCACTTCAAAATGTCCTGAAGCATTTCCATCTTTAGTAAAAAATGAAAATCACACCAGCTGGTATTAACTGCTGATTACCTCTAAAAACCACTTCTCACTTCACTAAATTTATGCAGAACCACAAAGCTGCCAAAAGCTCTACATTACATTTCCCCACCTCACTAATATGAACTGCAGCTGTAATTTGTATATTTCAACGAGTTCCATTCATCAAACTATACCTAAAAGTGCAGAAACATGCTGGACATGTAGCGGGCACAAACCAGTGGCCATTTCAATCAGGAGAGACTGTACAGAGTCTTTGGGGATTAGACTCCCTTGTTTCAAATATTTTAAAGGGGTAGAGAAGCCAGACATCTTCTCCCCCCAATGGAGCCTGGACACTGGTGATGGTGGAAAGGTTGCCATGGTTGGTGATGACCAGAGGTGGAAGGGGACGAGGAGGAGGAGGCAAAAAGACATTTAAAGCAGGATGACTCAGGACTCTGTGAGTTATGCTACTGCTGTCCATCAATGGGTTGTCCCACTACTGTTAGGCTGAATTCTGGTTCATTTGTGCTTCTCTGAGCCCTAATGTAGTTTAAAGCCAGATCTTGGGAGTCCTTAATATAGTGCCGATGTTTTTTGCTGTGTCTAAAAGCTCCTGCGAGGCTTCCTCTTTACTGAAGTCATCCATGAAAGTCCCTGTAGTGTCTGGCTGGCTGCATATCTCCTTGGGCCCGTACACCCACATCTGACTCTTTCGGTCTTCCTTCTCTTTCCTTATTCGCTGTTGGTTCTCTCACGTGGCGATTCAAGGAACACATTTTTCTTTTCCTTAACTTTAACAATTAATTGATGTCGTAGTCCACCATGGGTCAGATTACCCAAATCACAATAAAAAAATATATTTTCTAACTTACCCCCAGCAGTTGTTCCATCAAACACAAACAGCAAAAGGATGACCATATCATAATATGCTTGACCAAATACATCAATGTTGATTCAGTATTCAGTATTGATTCGGCAGTATTGTAGTGTTGACTATTGGTGCTTTCACAAAATTGTTTGCCAATGAGATTTTGGATAAATAACCATCAGTAACGTGGATACAATGACTAAGTGGCTAAAGGCAAATAACAGAACAGCTAGAACTGTCTGGTAGTTTCAGAAAGTGACATCACTTTACTGTACCGCAGCTTGTAGCTCTTAGGGCTCCTGGACTCCCTGTTGAAGAGCTGTGCTTTAGAGTGTTTTTTAGCACTTATTAGGCGACCAAAATATTACAATTAACTTCCATGAACTGAAAACACACGGTGAAAGGCTCAAAGTTCTAAGATGAAAACACAGACAGCACCCACACCAGAAATATTGTGGTGGCAAATTGTCAATCACATGCTAGCCACGCCCTAAACCATACCCTGCTTCATCATCTATTTCACTCTAAACTGGACCATAATTGACAAAATGAATATATCATGCTGTATTAAAGACTTGAAACTAGTGATTTATAGAGACAATAAACCTTTTCAATAAATCAGGTTAAAAAAAACGGCATTTTCTCATTCATTTCTGTACTATGTGAGTTTTACAACCAGTGAAGTCGCCTCCTTCTGGCCATTAGAAAGAACGCAGATAGCCTGGAGGTTGCCGCTTGGATTTACTGGATATATTTTTGTCAAAAAGCTGTGCAAAATCAGTTAAATAGTAAAATCATTTCCATAGGTTCCAGTGTTATTGCACAGACTTCCAAAGAGATGCAACAGCATTAATGGTGACTCATTTAATTGGTGTAGAACCCAGCTTGGGTTGATGGCTCTGAGCAAACAATCAACCTTATTCAGCCCACATAGCGTACTTAAATCTGGAAGTGTAACTCTCGCAGCTTCAGTGTCTGCTTCATCTTTGTTTAATGAGGAAAACCCCACTGAGATTAAATACAATATGTCCCCTTAATTAAAAATGTGAAAGGGATGGCTATTTACTGTCTACATAAGGAACAATCCAGTCACACTCGCATGCATTCACATCTGGCATTTATTTGTTCAAGATGTTGGCTGTGCATCGTGTTCGCAATTAATTCAAAGGCTCATCTCAACACAACCCAGGTGTGTACCTAAGTGAGAGATGAGAGCAGCTTGTTCTATCTGTAACTCAGAGGTAAGGAGTTTTTCTGAAGCCATTGTCTTTCTGACCAGGGAGAAGGACAAAAAAATAGGATGTAATAAATATAGTCATGTGTACATTATCTGACAACCCAATGTAGATTAATGACTATGTAGGAAGTGCACATGACATTTGTCTGGCCCATTTTTAAAGGTCTTAAAGGTCCCATGGCATGAAAATGTCACTTTATGAGTTTTTTTAACATTAATACTAGTTCCCAGCCTGCCTTTGGCCCCCAACTAGAAATGGCAATAGGTGTAAACCGAGCCCTGAGTATCCTGCTCTTGCTTTGAGAAATGAAAGCTCAGATGGGCCGATCTGGAATCTTGCTCATATGAGGTCATAAAGGAAAGGTGAC